>JABUQX010045895.1:0-7500 GCA_015478945.1 Trachelipus rathkii
AGAGAGAGATATATATAAATTTGAACTTGTAATTAAGCATTGTTTATTGTACAGCGTCTAATTAGATTCTGTAAATAAGGCACAAAGTGACATTGGCGTGAATGTATTACAGATGATGCTCTTTATGTAACGTCATAAAAGAGTAATATAAAGCTATTTTACAGAATTCTCATCTTTATCTTAACATTTTTGTCTTAGGTGTTTCTATTAGTTGAATTAGTTTGTTTTGGGCCAAAGAAAATTAGCGGTGATACTTATATAGGATTTTCCATTTAATCTAATTTATTTTTGGATCGGTGTAGTTTTTATTCTATAAACATATGTGGTATATTATTAGTTTTTCGTGAAAAATATATATGAATATATATCGATACATATATCATATATATATATATATATATATTATATTATATATATTGATATATATATATATATATAATATTAATTATATATATATATATATTTTTCTTATCTTTTTTTTTACACTTTTTTTTCAAGATTGGGAGTAAGGAGCGTTACGCATGGAAAGAAAGCGTAGGTAGAGTATGACAAAATGTTCGAAAAGAAAGCCTAGCTAACGACTTAAGTGTTTAGTGGTTGTTTTATGCGTTGTCAAGGTGACGTATATTTATTAGTGACGAGTGATGTGATTCATTTATTTTGTGTTTGATGGATATATATATATTGATGATCTAGAATTAGTGTGTAGAGGTTAGGTAGTTAATTATAGTTATAATTATATATATATAGGGTAAATATATATATATATATATATATATATTATATTATATATATATTATATTTATATATATATATATATTTATTATATATATATTATATACTATGTCTCCTGCTCGAGATGAAATTACCTCCCATTTTTAATGATGCGTCTTTCTCTTTTGCGTTCATATTCTTGACACACACTCATTAGCCTCCAGGCACATGATTATACACACATTTATCCATATATATAACATGAATTAAAGTAACCCATCCCACTTCTAGATAAATTACCAGACATCCTACTATCATATCCTATGTGCGGGGGAAAGATATCCACATTCGTATGTCGTGTGTCGTGAAGTCGACTAAGGGGCGTGGTAGTTGGGCTTGGCTGCCACTACCACCTATCTCTTCCCTTGAATGCTGATGCATGCTCGGAGATGGTCGTCGTGCCGTAACACTTTCTAGACTTTACGGCGAAATTGTTGAATGTAAATGGGTACATGGAATGTCAGAGGAATAAATGTCTAGAGGAGAAGAGGAGAGAGGTGATGGATGTATTTAAAGAAAAGGGCAATATTGATTGCTCGCTTGTGACTGAACAAGATGAAAGGAAAATGGTGAAATTGAGTGAGTGTGAATTTGAGATGTGTGCGTGTGGTGTGGAAAGAGAATGAGAGAGGGAGAGAAGGAGTTGCAATTTTGATGAATGACTTGTGGTAAAAGCTATGGTAGACTTTGTGTGTGGGAGTCCTAGAATTCTAATGGTTAAATTTTAAGTTTGAAGGTAAGGTGTGTGTGGGATTGTGAGTAATGGTCATACTGAGGGAAACGTTTGGAGTACATTTTTTTGGGATAATTTGAATAATGTTTTGGATTGGGGTGAGTAGGAGCTTTCAGATTGATAGTGTTGGGGGACTGATGGTTGGATAGTGATAACAAAGGATGGTATACAGGTGGTTTTGTTGGTGGGGGAAGAAAATGAGATGGTAGGCAAGGTGATTGATTTGTGAAGAGAGAGGTGTATGCGTGTGTAAGTAATACTTTCTTTAAACCAAGAGTAATCATAGTATCTAAGTCTGGTGGTAGGTCGAGATGTAATCGAAGTGGAAACGTATGATTGATTTTTGTGTTGTAGAAGAACGAGATTATAAGAGTATGTGATTGGATGTTAATAGTGAGGGGTTTAGCGCACTCGGGATCTATCGGATCATAGTGTGTTCTACTGTAAAATTTAACGTTAGGTGGGGGTTGGATGGAGACGGAAGGTGTATCGAAGGAAGTAGGTAAAATTCAGAGTGAGAAGTTAAGTGGGCAAGAGAATTTAAGGTTAAGTATGTAGAGCGCTCGCTAAGTAAATACGGTTGAATGTGAAAAGTTGATACTGAACAAATTGGGGGAAATGAAGGAAGCAATTGTTTAGTAAGTGCAAAGGAAGTAGTGTGGATGTGCTAAAGATAACGGAGTAATGGATGTTAACAGCGAATGGTGGAATGAAGAGGTGATAGAAGTGTTAAAGGTAGAAAAAGAAGCGTGGTTGAAATGTATAAAGCATGATGAAGTTTCAAAAAGAAAGATGCTTGGAATATAATATAAGGAGGAAAAAAGAAATACTAAAGGTGTATACGTAGGAGAAGAAGAGGTAAATGAACGTTTGGAAGGAGGATGAATAGGACATACAAAAGAAATAGGAAAGCTCTTCTGGAAGGAAGGCGAAAGGTTAAGAATGAGAATAGGGGAATCTGCTTAGAATATGAATAGGATGGTGCTTTTGTAACTGATGAAATGGATTTGAGGGGAGTGTGGAAAGAAACTTCGAAAATCTGCACAATATTAAAGCTAATGATGAGGTGTTTAGTGGAATGTGTTGGGTTTTGATGGTCAGAAGGAATACGGTATTTTGGGGGAAATTTGAGTTTATTCGTAAGATAGGGATGAGTAATTGGGTAGGGTGAGAAAGGTTGAAGATGGTTTTTTTAGTTGCAGGTATAGAGTGAATTACTAGGAATGGTTTGATAAGAAGGGGAAGGCGAGATTTTGGTCGATTGCTTGGATTTGGATTGTGTGTGTTAATAAAGAGTTTATGGATTGGATAATAGGTTAAGGGTATAAGGAGAAGGTAATAGTACTTGTATATTTTGAGGGCTAAGAGGAGAAATGGGGATATGGTTAGAAATTGATGTGGGAATTGTTTATTTGTAGGTGTATAGTTAGGGAAGGTATAGGGTCTGGTATTTTTGGTCGAAAGAGTTGTCGAGTGATTGAGGGAGGGCTGTTGGTAGAAGAACAGGTGCGTTTTAGGAGTGGTAGATGGGATTTGTTGTGATTCAACTCGCTTTTACATTGAAACATGAATTGAGAAAATTTGAGGGGAGAAAACGAAATAAGAATTATATTTAGTTATGGATTTACCAACAGTTGCGTTGATTAGAGGTTTTTAAGGTAGGGAAGGCTTATGGCAGGGTTATGGGTGAGTGTATATGTGTTTGGTGTAGGGGCTTCCGTGATTGGAATCCAAGTCACATTGATGCGACAGATGTGAAGCGTGTGTAAGCAATAATGGTGTCAATCGGTGATTGGTTTTAGGATTAATAAGCGGAGTGAGACGGGTTGTGTTATGTCTCTTGGTTTACATCTTTGGCAGGGTATTGTAAAGGAGGGAGTCGTGAAAGTAAAAATTCGTAGATAGAGTATTTTGGTTTGGTTTGTGTGAGTAGGGTTGGGGCAAAAGGGAAAAAACAACAAGCTCGTTTTTTCCGAAAAAAAAGGTTTTTTTCATGAAAAAAACCTTTTTTAAAAAAAAAATGTGTTTTTTTTGTTTTTTTCAATTAAGTTTGAATTTTATCGTTTGTAACATTATATATAATTAAATTTTAGTAAATAGTAGCTCCTAATTTGGCATTTTTGGTTGAATTTCTTACAGAGTGGAGAACCTCATGAGTTTGGTGTTCATAAAATTTTTATGGGTTTCCATATTTTTTATTTTAATATTCTGAATTGTTGATTTATCCAAAGGTGAACTTGACGGCATCGCTTAAAGGGGATGACCACCCACTTTAGGTCGGGTGTAAATTTTACGCCCTTTAAAAATGGTCATGCCATTCGGGGTGTGAATATCCGATTTTCGACTATATAAACCAAAATGTAGCTTTTTTTTTTTTTTTGGCCTTTAAAGTTGTTTTCCGGTGTTTTCCTGTGACTGTAGTCATTTTTTCAGAATTTTCAAAATTTAAAAAGTCCATGTTTTTTGAATATTTTCTATCAAGTTTCGATTTCTTTTGTTGAAATGACTTCAAACTTGAATATGCATAGATGGGTCCATTACTTACAATAATACATAGAACATTTTCGAATTTTTTAGTTTTGTTCTCAGCGTTTGTCCATTTCAACATTTTTTTTTTCTAATTTTGAAAATGAAAACTGACATTTTGTTTTTCTACTCATTCCATCAACATCAAATTTTCAGGGCTTGTATAGTGGGGCGAGATACATCTTTTTTCCTTCAATATTTCGTTGTATTGCATAGGTTTGGATGTGACAAAGGCCAAATTTTCGGCAGAAGAATTTTGAAATAATAGAAGAAAACGATGTTAAGGCAATGGAAAAAATTATCAAAGTAAAAAAGATGCATCGCGCCCGACTATACAAGCCCTGAAATTTGTATCGTTGATCGATGAGTAGAAAAAAATTTAATTTTCAACTTTTCAAAAAAAAAAATGGGGTTGGAAATTGGACAACGCTCGAGCAAGCTAAAAAATGAAATTGTTATAACTATATTATTGTCGGTAATGGACCATTTAATGCTATTTTAAAGTTTGAAGTCATTTCGAAAATAAATTGATATGGAAATAGTCAAAAACATGGATTTGAAAATTGAAAATTCTGTAAAGAATAGACACGTGCAAAGAAAAACAGCGGAAGAACAACGTTTTTTAAGAGGGAAAAAAGCTACTTTTTGGTGTTTATATAGTCAGTCAAAATCGGTTGAAAATTCCGAATTTTATGATCACATTTTTAGGGGGGGGGCGTAAATTGGCTCGCCCAGCAAACAGTTATATGAATCATCTTTTGAAATGTTTTTCCTTGGCTCCTGTTCAGCTTTCAGTCATATTTTTATCATATTAATATAATAGAAATTTAGAATCCACGCTGCAAAAGTGGTTGGACGTACATTTTTAAGGAAATACAAGGTTGCAAAAGGTCGCTAAAATATAACTTTGTTGTGTAGACGTTGCAAAAACTCGTATTTTATTTGCTCCATAATTGGTTAGAACTATGAAATTCTGAACATTTGCAACTGACGAGGGATCGATTCGATGCTAAGGCAGCTATAAGCTTAAGATCTGTACTGCTCATTCACATGTCATTTATCAATGATAACTTTACAGACCTCTGAATATCAGACTTATAGTCATACAAATTAATGTGGCTGATCAAGCTATGAGCGAGTGATAATGAGCTTGAAGTGTCACAGCAAGTAGTCAGTCTCAGTAGTGATGGGGGGTCCTTGGGGAGTGGGGACTAGGGATATAAGTGAACTCAAAGAGTTGAAGTATTCCAAGCAATATTTAATTTAGTCTACTCACCTCATACTCCTTCATTTACATCTTAGGTTATATTTTATTTCAATATTTCTATTATTTCATTTGCATCAAGTATTTTGGAGTTTTGTCATTCAGACTCATACTTTATATTATATAATATAATTAAATATATTTAAAGTAAATTATAATATGATTATATGATACACAATGTAAAATACATAGTAATTAGTTACTAGAAAGCCTACAATACAGAGTATGAAGGCTACAACGTACTGTAATGGTAACGAAACATTGATAAATATAAGAGAAAGTACTTGCTATTTTAATAATATAAGGAATATTTTTGTTTAATTATCAGTTATCTTATATTTGAGAAAATGAAATACTCTCAACAGTGAAATATCTAATTAGCTCTCTTTATATTTTTAAAAATACATTTATTGAAAAACTTGAAAAAAACTGAAAAAAAACCACGATTTGAAAAAAACGGCTTTATCTTTCCCAACCCTAGTTGTAGAGTGAGACAGTCCTCAGGATGGTGAAGTTTATGTTAAATGAATGAGCGCATGGAGCAAGTGTCTGAGTTTAAATATTTATGGTATGTGTTGGATGAGAAGGGAAGGATGATGCAGAGTGTAGTAGGAAAGGTTGTGAATGGAGGAAGGTGGTGCAATTAAATCGTTGGTGATGTAAAGGGAAAGTCCTGAGTGCGCTAGAGTCTTACATGAAGGTATGTTGTTACCTGTGTTATTGTATGGCAGTGAGACTATGCTGGAATAAGAAGAATAGATCTAAAGTTTCAATGTGTTCAGATGGACATCTTAGGGCATGCTAGGTGTGAAAAAGAATTAATAAAGTGAGGATGACCGGTAAGAGAATTGGGGTGTGTGAAGAAAGGGGTAAATGAGGAATAAATGAAAGTAATGTTGAGATGTTTTGGTCATGTGGAAAGGATGATGAAAAGTCGGTTGGTTAAGCGGATGTATAGTGGGGAGAGTGTGTTGGGAATCGACAGGATGGGAGACCGAAGAGCAAGTGGATTGAGTCGGGTGAACGAATGTCTGAAGAGAGAGAATGTGAGTTTGCTAGAGGCGAGAAGAAAGGTGCATGATAAGGAGATGAATGGCGGGTTTTGTATGGGGGCATGGTTGTGGCCAACTGGGCAAGGATGACTTACATTGAGATTTTTACATAGGTGAGGGTGTTCGGGTCCCCATCCAAAAATAAAAATTATAGGAAACTTAGCAGTTTACAATAAAAATTCATCCTATGGGGAGAAATTATGGGAGGTTGTAATATCTTGTGGCGTTTTGGCATGGGTTTTAGCCGGTCCCTATGGGGAATTTTCCCACAAGATCTCATTAAAATATTACAATCTAGTGGGGAAGGCTTATAAGTAAATTCTTGCAACTTCCTACAATTTCCCCACAAAATACCACTAAATGCTTACAATATTATTACAATATATTACAGGGGTGAAACCATCAATTTCCTACAAGTTGCTTGTTGGAATTCCTTCGCTTATATATATATATATATATATATATATATATATATATATATATATATAATATATAAATATTATATATATATATATATTACTAATATATATATATATATATATATATATATATATAGTATATATATATATATATATATTACTATATTATCTTATATATATATATATATTCATTTATATATATATCTATATATATATATATATATATATATATATATATATTATATATATATATTATATATATCTCTTTACCATATTTAGCTATTTATAATATATATATATATATATATATATATATATATATATATATATATATATAACCATTAAAAAATGTTCATAGGTTTCTTTGAAAGATTAATGAGTCCTTTTTGTCGAGCTTTGAAAACTACTCTCTATATAAGTAAAATAAGCAGTTTTCATAGTATGACATAAGGCTCCATTAACCTTCCATAGAAACCTATGGCCATTTTTATATTGGTTGGTTTGTTTGCTTGCTTGAACTCGCATAGGAAATATTTAAAAAAAAAATTGAACTTATTAGTTATTTTTATTTCTATTTGAACTAAATAATTGAAAAAAAAACGATAAAATATACAGCAAATATAAGAAATAAATTTTTTATAAATAAATATTTTAAAAAAAAAATTGCACTTATTATTATTTCTACTTGAACTAAATAATTGAAATAAAAACGATAACATATGCAGCAAATAT
>JABUQX010045895.1:10000-20000 GCA_015478945.1 Trachelipus rathkii
ATTACAAAGATATTATTAAATATATACTATATATTATATATAATATATTATATATATTATATATATATAATATTATTATATATATATATATTTGAGTCAACTGACATAGGACAAAACCACGGTCACAAAGAATGCCAAGCACTGAGCTGAAAATTAGCATTATGGTTGGGTCTGGTATGTAGATATTTTGAATGTCTGGGGAATATTTGAATGGCGAAATGAATATTCAGTCAAAAAAAATAAAAAATAAATAAAATTATATCTTTACATTATAAATAATTTCATAACAAAATCATATATTGTTAAGAATATTCAGTTCTTGAAGATACAAGGAAATATTTTATACTAAATATATATATAACTATATTATATATATATTTATATATATATTATATATATATTATTATATAATATTATAATTAATATATATATATATAATATACTATATATAGATATATTATTATATATTTATATAATATATATATATATATATATATATATATAATATATACTATATATAATATAATTATTATATATATATTATATTATAATATAATAATATATATATATATATATATATATATATATATATATATTATATATATATATATATAATATATATATACTATAACTATATATATATACATATATTATATATATTTAAAAAAAAAAAGAAAATGATTGAGGAGCTTGATTAACATTTGAATTCTATAGCTGTAAAAAAAAAAAAAAAAAAAAAAAAAAAAAAAAAAAAAAAAAAAAAAGAGGAGGGAGGGGAGGTAAAATTGAGAAAATTATTCCAAGAGAAGGTGAGCAAGAAAGGTGGCCATCGATTATTTTTACAGCTTCGGATTTGGAGGAGTAGGTAAAAGACGGTAGTAGGAGCTTGGACCATCAAACTGGTGCAGCGAAACAGCTGTGATTTGTTTATTCCGCCATATAACTGCATCTATATCCAAGTGCAAATTCTAAAAGAAAAGAAAGAAAAATATAAGTTTTCCGGTCATAAAAAAAGAGGATTGATTATATATTGCTTTAAAAAAAAATGGATAAAAAAGCAATAAAGAAACATTATATAGGCTATATTAAATTTTTTTAAATTCTGCATGTGTAAAATCTATCTTCTACAGAATGAATTTTTTTTTGCTAATTCTTTGTCAAAAAAATAAATCTTTTAAAGTTAAACAAAATCATTAAAAAGATTATTTTTTTTTAGAAAAACAAAATTTTTACGTACTTTCCTGTATATTTTCTTGCAATCAATACTATTTTCCTTAAGGTATTTATTTACCATAGATATCTCCATCTGAATAATGCTGGACGAGTAATTCCTCTCAACCAAACTTTCTTAGAATACTTTCTTCCCCAAATGAGTAACTAACTTCACTTGCTGTCATGATAACAATTGCTATATATATATATACTATATATTATATATTATATTATATATATATATATATATATTATTATTATATATTATATATATATAATATAATATATATATATATATATATATAAATCAACTAAAATTGTTCCTAGAACTGGGGATAGGGTGCACAAACTGCACTAGAAATTCAAGTTGCATGAGGTAATATATATTATAATACTTTATATATATTATTATATTATATATATATATATATATATATATATCTATATATATATATATTATTATATTATATTATATTTATTTTATGTTATTTTTATTTTCTTTATTTTTTATTGTTTTTTATTTTTTAATAAAAAAATGATATCTTTTTTTAAAATTAGTGTTTAAAAAGTATATTTCAATTATATAATTTCAAAGCACTTTCAATAAGTAATAAAAAAAATGAAAGTTTAGTGCCCTCTGAACTACTGGTAGGACTAGTTAAATGCTTACATTAGTCTTCTAGTATAGTTATATTTTAATAATTAACTCAATAAACTAGAAATGTATTTTATTTTATTAAATTTAAAAAATAACAGTTATAAAAAAGTAAATAATAAATTACAACACCATTTGGCATTAATTTTAAGTTAACATCAATGCCAACTAGCTGGTGTAGTAATTTATTATTTGCTACTTTATACCTTTATTTTTTTTTAGTTTAGCCTGTTGATTAATAAACAAAATAGATTTCGAGTTTAAAGAGTTAATTAATAAAATATGATAACTTAGAAGACTAGTGTAAATATTTAACTAGTCCTACTAGTAGTTCAATAGTTGTGAGTGCTGTAATTTTTTTTTTTTTAAATTATTGAAAGTGATTTGAAACTATACAGATGAAATATATTTATTACATAGATCAAATATACTTATTATTAATTAGGTAATAATTAGGATTAATGCAAATTTCTCTCAATAGCCCCCCCCCACTGCACCAAGAAGGAAAAAAATCATACCTGACGACACAGGACTATTCTTGCTAAAGCTGTTCAGGTATAACGGACCATAAAGGATTCGAACATTCGCTTTGACGGTCTATGGTTCGGCTGTGTACTGGACAGTACTGCGGATGCGTTTTCTGTAGGAGGGGTGGAGGGGGTGGCAATTTAATATATAATATATAGTATATATATTTATATATCTATATATATTTATAATATATATTATTATATATATATATATATATATATATATATATATATTATATATAATTATATATATATATATCTGCATAGTGTTACAAGAATTAGTTACTTTTAATTTTTTTACAAGATTGTTAGGAAATAGGGTATTTATTAATTTTCAGTAGAAAAACATTTGTTTTAAAGTTGCTAAATATGAAAAACTAGGCCTCCAAATTTCATACATATAACATTTGTCTAAGGACGTAATTTTCAATTAAGCGACACTAACTGATTTTCATGAAACAAATGAAATGTTGAAATGATCGAGAATGAAAAAAAAAACGTAAAAAGGTTTAAAAATGAACCCAATTAAAAGTTATGGCGTCCAAATTTCATATTTAGAGAAAATTTACTGCCAGATGCTTCTTATTTTAAGATTTTAAAGATTTTTTTCCTAAAGAGAGCACCTATTTTCGCTTTCATATTATTCTTCATTATTATTTTTATAGAGTACCGTATATCCTGTGATTTTTATAAAAATCTGGGGTGACACCCCTCTGCACTACTATTACCAATATATATATATATATATATATATATATATATATATATATATATATATATATATATATATATATATATATTATATATATTATATATATATATATTAAGGCGGCTCCATTGTCCGTCATATGTATCTTAAAAATATTAATATAAAAGTAAAAGGATACAGTTGGAATCAGCGTAAACGTTAGCCTGGAACGTATATATATAATGTAATAAAATTGAGTAATATAACAAATTAATATGCCTTAAACGTTAAATTATATCAAAAAATCTGCAATCTCTAAAAACAGTTCATTATAACGGGGTCTGTAACGGGGTTTATCTCTTTCACGCGCACAAAATTAATACTTAATAGATATATTTTTTGTTTATTTTATTAAATACAATTAAATAACTATGATTTATATATTATATATATATATAATGATTATATTATATATATATTATAATTATATATATATATTTATTATATATATATTATTATTTATATATATATCTATTTATATTTATATAGACGGGGGACATAGGGGGGGATGTTTTCCTACCCGTGGGGAGGGGGACCCCCGCGACACCCAAATACAAAGAGCGGGGGTTCCGGAGACCCCTCCCGGAGGGGGGAAATATCTACCGTAGTTTTCCGCCGGAAGGCCGGAGACCGACTCTGCATCGGGGACGTATAACTTGGTATCTTTATTAAAAAAAAAAAAAAATTAATAGAACTAATTTTTTTACGAGAACAAAAAGGTCTCTAATAGGCTTCTATCATATTATATGATTAACAATAATTTTTTTATTATTATTTTTTTTACATTTTCCTATGTAAAATTTTACAAGGATTCAAATGTATTCCCTTTTGCTGTAGCTATTGTAGTTTTTGGAGATTAAATTTTTCTTTTTTTTTTTTTTTACATTATCAGACTAAATTGGTGGACAGCATTCCCAATGTATTCCGTTTTATGTAGCATTAAATAGTTTTTAAGATACATATAACGGACAATCAAGCTGAACGCATATATATATATGGTAATTATTTCCAATAACTGCTTAACCAGATTTTTATCAACTCCAAGATGGAAGTGATAGCCAGTATAAGAATAAAAAAAAATTTTGTTGTTCTCTTTAGGAAAAAAAGTTCAGCTCTTCAAAGTGTTAAAATACATGATTTTCAATATTGACTCGATCAGGTTAGTCTCATATTCAGGCCCTCTAAGTCAGGTTATGATAAGTTTTGTTAGGTATACAAGAGAAAATCTATGCTAGAATTAAAAATATTTATCATAACATGAATAGGATGGCTCCTAAACAGCAAGAAGGCCATAATTTTTATTATAAGAAGTTTATGGGTTTTAAACTTTCAGAGGGTGTACTTTTTCCTAAGGATGCTCGATTTTTCGTTTTTCAACTATTTTCATTATTATTCTTTTAGAGTATGTCCTGTGATTTATCAAAAAAAAATTTTGTTTTTTAATTTTTATCCAAATCCTATAGGGTTTTTTTACAACTTTTTGAGAGTTTGTAACTTTTTTCAAAGAGACGGACAAATAATTTTTTTTTTTTATTCTTATTACTATTTTTTAGAGTCTATGCTGTGATTTTTATAAAATTCTATTTAGAGTATATATATAAAATAATTACATATCTATTTATGTATATATTAATATTAATATATTATATTATATATTATATATATTATATTATTTTATTATATATATAAATATATATATATATAATATATATATATTATAATTTAATAATAATAATAATATAATAATATCTATAATAATAATATATATAATATAATATATAATAATAATCATAACATAATAATAATGAAATACCTTTTTCTGATACGTCATCTTCTCAGTAGTAATGTTTCTCCTTAATTGTACGTTTTTTTTTCATTTGATCAAACTTTCGAAATTTTTTACGATGGGCTTATATGTCTAAATTTTTCTCCTACTTAATTTAAGCCAGATCACTTTATATTTTTGGCCAACCAGAACATTTAATTGTACTAAAATATTATAATGTTATAAATTAATTAATTTGTACGTAACAGTAATAATTACAAAATACACGAAGCGTCATCTCGTACCAATCTGTTTTCAATACTGATTTAGTGGAATAAGTGTGAGTAGATTTAATGGCGGGAATTATTGGGACATTATATTTAAATAAAAACTTTTGAATTTATTGTTTAAAATATGGACACATGACCAACTACCATTATTAAAATTATTATAATTATTATAATTATTATAATAATATTATTATTATTATTTATTTTATTATTATTATTATTATTATTAATTATTATTATTATTATTATATTTATTATTGTTATGATTATTATTATTATTATAATATATATATATATTATTAATATATATATATATAATATATATATATATATATATACTACTATATATATATATAATATATTAATATATATATATATAATTATTATATATATTATATATATATATATATATATATATATATATATATATATATATATATATATAATATATATATATAATATATATTATATATATATATATATATTATAATAATATATAAATTATTATATATATATATAATATCCTACACAGTGAAATTTTCGATTTATTCTACGAGGTATAATTGTGGGAAATTGAAGGGACAATGTGTTATTATTCCTTATCAGGCACTTTCCTTACAACTTGTGATAAGTATTTTTGCTTGTAAAATCCTATGAGCTCTGATTGCCATAATATCTTATAAGTTGGTAGTTGGATCTTCTTATAAGTCGGTGTATCTTATAAATTCTTACAAGCCAGGAGGAGCCTTCATATGGGGACATTTCACACATTTTTCCCCAACATTTGGCTTACATTTTTTTTTTTGTTTGGGATGCAAGCTTTAGGGTGGATTTTCTGTCTGTGACGAGCTTTCACTAATTTAATGGTAAGAGGGGGGCGGTAAGGCTGGGATTTCCTTTTCGACATTTGTCATACTCTCCTACTGCTTTTCTTTTCCGAGTTGTAGCGCACCTTACCCAATCTTGGGCAAAGAGGAAAGCTGAAGAAGAGAGAATATATATATATATAATATATATATATATATATATTTATTATTATTTATTATATATATATATATATATATATATTATAATATATATATTATATATATTATATATATTTAATTATTATATATTAATATATTATATATATATAATATAATATCCCATCAAATGGGGTAAGGGTGCCCGACATGATCGGGAATAAGGAGGCATGCATGAGCCTTTTAGAGTTATAATAAGAAAGTGACGAGACAACTCAGCTATACTTACATAGATAGAAACTATGGTGTAGGAGAGATGAAAGACATAAATAATGTAATTTTCAGGGAGGGGAAAAGAAATTGAGACAAAGATAGCATCTTACTAAGATACTATAACTAGTGGCTGGGTCAAGGATGAAAGAATTCTTCTAGTAATTGTTCTTATCACTATGTGTTCTTAATTTGAAAGACCAGATTTATATATATATATATATAATATATTTATATATCTATATATATATATATTATATTATATTATATATATATATATATATATATATATATATATAATATATATATATATTATATATATATAAAATATATCAACCCACATTCTTTAAAGATTGAGGTAAGGTGGTAACGTGTACCCGGAAAGAGAAAAGATAAGTAGAAGAATATGAACGCAAGTCCAAAAGGAGCATAGCCTCACGCTTTCATTACATACTTTTAGTGAGAACTCATGCGCAGTCAGAAAATCAACCAGAGCTTCACGGGTCATGACGGATCTACTTGGCATCTGTCATTGGGGAATCATCCCTTGGGTCAAACATATCCCCCTTACAAAACACTGCCATTCAACATCCTAATTATGCCATTCTCTCCGCTTATGCCCAATCTCAATTTCTTTCCTCCCAGGCCATTCTTTAACTGACTCAATCAATTTTTCCTTTGCTCTCAAGCTTGGTGATTCCCAGCACACTACACTATACATTGGCTTAACCAACGACCTATCATCCATTTTCATGACCAAACCATCTTAACTTACTTTCATTTATTCTTCATTTAATCTTTCCTTCACACCACAAGAATGATTCTCATTTTAATCAATTTCACTCTTACAGTCCTATCGGTGTAATATATATATATAATATATATATATATATATATATTATAATTATATATATATATATATATATATATTTTATTATATATATATACTATATAATATATATATTATATATATATATATAATATTAATATATATATATATATATCAAGGGCCAATTGCTCGCCGAGCGATAGGTCACCACCTAACTCCTGGCAATATCATATAGATTAACTGATAATGTCGACTTTTTACCTGCAACCAATGTACATTTCCGGATACGATGGAGCACCTCCATCTGGGGTGCTTCTGTCCTCGGACGCCCGTGCGATTTCTATTTCTCCTTTCGGACTGTGGACCGCCAGGGGTGGGCTGGCTTCCTGGAGCAAGTGTGGCCTCCAATTAAGGTGGGCCAGAGTAAGTTATTATATATATATTATATATATATATATATATTTATATATTATATTATATATTATTATATATATTATATAATTATATATATATTATATTATATATATATTATACATTTTTTTACCTTTCCCCTGCACCCATATTGAAGAGAACATACGCGACCCAGGTACCCGCTACGCACGGTCTCTCTCAGGGAATGTTATGTTCAGTTGCTCTGGTTGGGAGTCGTTTAGCGGAGATAAAGAAGTGGGATGAGTCCTCTCGCTTGATTACAGTTTTAGACAGATGTTTTTGTAGTCAGGCTTGGCTAGGTTAAATCTGTGTTTGTAGCATGTAAGTTTATGTGATGCGCTTTAGCTTTCCACGGATGTTGGATGGTTTTTGGTAGTGAGTCGAATTCTGGTGCTTATTTCTTGTGGGTGTTTGTTTTAATATGTTGTTTGGTGTGCTGCTTCTTAAATGATTTCTGTTAGTCGTATGGATTTTGTTTGTGTATGTAGTGTTGTTTGTGGATGGTGCAATGAGATTGTTAGAATTGTTTTGTAAATGTAGAATGGTGAAAGGGGAGGGGTTTTCAGTCTGGTGGGTGGGTAGGGTTATGAGAGTGAAGTGTGGCATGGTGTGCTTGGGATTGTTTTGTGTTTTTTTAGAAAAATTGGTGTGCATCATGTTCAATGTGTGTTCTATGGGTAGGATTTTGGTTTCTTCGTGTGGGTGTTGTTGTTGTTTGATGTTGCACTAGTTTATGATTCTTAAAGCTTTGTTTTGAGTGTTTGAGTTTGTTGGTTTTTTGTCAGTAGTGGGTGCCAGGTTTTTAGAGGCGTAGTTTTAGGGTCGGGCGCGAATGTATGTTTATGGTGGTGGCATGTTGGTTTATTGTTTGTGAACTCTGGCAGCGATGGTTCTTAATATGTTAAGTTTCTTGTTTGCGGATGAGATTTGTTGTCTATGTGTTTGTGAAAGTGAGATGTGTGTCAAGTTTGTTATTCCGAGATTTTGGAGCTTGTGTTAAAGGTATGGTATTTGTTTAGGTAGACTAGTGGGTGTGTGGCACCAAGTTGATGGTCGGTGGTGATTAGTGTGATTGAGGATTTATTTGGTGAGGCTGACATTCTGTTTTCTGTTAGCCATGTTTGGAGTTGGTTGATGTATTGTTGTCATGTTTTTGGCCGTGTTTAGGTTTTGGTGTGTGGTGGCTATGGTGATGCCATCTGCATAGGTTGCTATATTGGTCGGGTGATCTGTTTGGGGTTGTTGGTAGATGTCGGTAATTAGGTTGATAGTGTGTGGGATAGTTTGCGTTTGGGGCACTTCGTTGTTGATGTTTACAGTTCTGGATTTTGTTTGTTTGTTTGTATTTGTTGTTCCATCCTGATAGAAAGTTAGGAAATCAGTTTCTTTAGTTAAGTGGGGATGTTTTGATTTTGTTATTTTGTGGATAAGTTGTGTTGGGTACTGTGTGAATGCTTTTGTTGATGGTGATTGCCCTATAAATTAATTGTTTTATGAGTTGGTTTTGAGTTTATTCCGTTGATAGAGGGTTGTATAATGTTTGTGAGTGCTGTTGTAGTTGAGTGGTTTTGTTTGAAACCGTGTTTGATGATGTGTGGAGTTATCTTTTGTTTAGTATGTTTTTTTTTTTCTAGTAGTTTGCATAGTGTTGATAATAGAGAGATGGGGCTACATGATAGAGGGGATCAGAGGGTTTTTTTCCTGGTTTTAATTTGGGTGTAATGATGCGCATTTTTCCAGATAGGCGGGAAATGATGTTTTAGGTTAATGGAGCTTGTTAATATTTGTGCTATTGTGTTTAAAGCTGTGTTCCATAGGTGTTTGTTTGAAATATTGTCCTGAACAACGTTGGCAGAGTGAGTTTTTGAGTTGCTTGTGTTAGATTTTCTAGTTACACTATGTGGTTTATTTCTATTGATTTGGGTCCTGGTTGAATTTTTCTCTTTTTTGAGGGTTTGATGATTTTCCTGTTTTGAGTATGTGGGTTTTGACTGCTTTAGAAGTGAGTTGCAGGTGTTTGCTTGTTGTTATATTGTGTTTTGTAAGGAGTTTTTGTGTGGTTGTGGAGATATTAGGTTGATGAATTTGTGGTGTTTTGTCGATTGTTGAATTTTTCATGTATTTATTGTCTTTCACATTCTAGTGTTATTCGTGTGTTGGATGTTCTTGGTAAGGAAGGTTTGAAAGTTTTTTGAAGAATGTGTGTTTGTTAGGTTTATGATTTGGGTGTTTAGGGCGTTGATTTGTGTTGTCGTTTGGAGTGATGTGGGTGTTTTTGTTCTGAGTAGTTGCGTTTGATTAGCAGTT
>JABUQX010045895.1:22500-40871 GCA_015478945.1 Trachelipus rathkii
TGAGGGGAGAAAGGATGCTTCCTTTCAATATAAGCCTTTTCAAGCCCTCTGTTATTACACTTTTAATGTTTTCTTTGTAATATAATAGCAATAACTTTTCATTCATGGAGACTAAGTTTGTGATTTAATATTTTTTTTATGAAAGCGGTAATTAAAGAAAAAAGTTATTAAAGAAAGGTAAGAATAACATCAACATCAATTATTATCATCCGTCTAGTTTTTCCATCCCAGACTCCTCGGACCTACTCTTCTGACTAGTTAGGTATTTCGCTTTTCTTCTTTCCTACATTGATGGTACTTTGATATATTTCAGCGATTGTCGACTGGTATGCCTAACCTCAGGTGTCAAATGGTTAGGGGCAGTCCGAAAGGTGCCACGTCATAGTCTCTGATTCGTTACTTCCATACGCTGCACCTCCAGGAATGTCAGCGGATACATCATTCCCGGTATATTACATACTGCGATTTACTACCTCCAAAGCTCCTGCTGAGCAAAGAACTCCATTCTTCTTAGCGATGCATTGAAGAAGCTTTAGGAGTTTGAAGACCTCCAGTATTTAATGAGAAATGGGTCGTTCTCGTTCAAGCTGCTAACGGAATCAAGTTTATTTTGTCATCCTTAATGTCTCTCCCAAACATTCCTCTTATTTCTACTCCTGATGAAATAAGAAACAACATCTAAAGGCACTATTTATTTTTTTGAACAGAAAACGAGGATACTGCTCTCATTATGAGGAATCTCCAGCAGGAAAGATTTTCCGTTACAAACATTTATAGATTTCCCTCTAGTCGGGACTCGCCTGACAATCGGGGCCCAAATCGTCGGTTACTGCTGACCTTTAATACCCCTTAATCCTCATCCACCTATAAAGGTGAAAATAGGGTTCATAAGTTACAAAGTTCGCACATTTATCCCTAGACCCAGACGTTGCTTTAAATGCCAACTGTTGGTCATCCCCGAAAATATTGTAAGGGATCCTAGGATGACATGTGCCCAGTCTGCGGAGAATTATTTCACATTCCCTGTGAAAATACAACACACTGTAAAAACTGTGGAGGCCCCGCAGTGCTTAGTTCAAATGACCGTCTTACCTGTTTGAGCAGGAGGGTTTGGAGTTATATGTACCATACATAAATTGAACAGGAGAAATGCCATATGCCAGCTCAAATTAAAATATCCTACAAGACAAAGGCAATCAAATTTTCAAAAATAATATTTGGAAAATTTAATTTGGTCCTTTATTAAACCTGGGGGCAATAAAAAAAATTAGTATCGGAATGGTTGGTAATGCTATATCAGAATTATTTCATTTGAGGGATTTTTTACGAATTTTCTAAATTTTCCCATTAAATAAAAAGAAATGCAATAAAGTTTAATCTATAGCAAGGTAATGCCGATAGTTATATATACATGATATATATTGGTAAATTGTTACACGGCACCGCTCGCGCAGCGCGAATTTGGAGCGAGCGGTCTGCTATTCATACACACGTCACCCTGTCGTGCATCTAGTCTATGGTATTGTTTTAATTTTCATTTAACACGATAAATATCTAATAAAAAAATAATTTAAAAAAATCTTATTTAAGACTGTTAATAAAAACTTTTAAAAAGTACACAAAATTATGAAACTTCGCAAATTTTAGTTTAAAATATATAAAATCTCTTATTTCTGATTTTTCTCTAGGATCATAAAATGCATTTCTCAGTTTTACGGTTTTACTTTTACCATAGTAAAAATATTATATACTGTGGTTTTACCAACTTTACAAAGTTTAAATTTTTTTATTGCCATCTGGTTTAATAAAGTACCTTTAATTTTCTAAATATAAAAAGGAATATCTCCCCCCAACTATATGAGCCCTGAAAATTTGATATTGATTGAACTAGCAGAAAAAAAAATATCGCAATTTTTCACTTTTTCAAAGGAATATTTTTTGGGAAAGTTAAAAGTTGCGATATTTGTTTTTTCAATCAATATCAGATTTTCCGGGCTTATAAAGTTGGGGGTTGATACACTTAAGTTTGGATACACCATTTTATTTAGATTATTTTTTTGTATACTAAAAAAAAATTATTTTTTAAATTTCTAAAAATATTTTCCATGGCGTATTTTTCAGTGTGGCTAAAATATTTATCTGCCAATCTGTGCGGATCTCTGCATTTTACACATGTCAATTCACGTTTTCCCTGCTTTTGTTACCAGTAAAAAAAAAAAAGGTGCTTATCGATATTTTACCATTTGAATTCGACTTAGGCTAGGAAATTTTTTTTATTGAAATGTTTGCAGCTAGTATTCTTTACAAACGCTCTAATATAGCAAATATATTGGTAAATAGGAAATATTCAATAAGCAGGTAAATTTTAATGGAATAACCAATGCTACTTTAGATAGATAATTAAATTTGTAAATTAGAACATTAGAAATAAAAAGATAGTAAGATGCCATATGAGGCCTATCGAGACTGTCCCATCTAGCCAATAAAACCAAACGGCATGCTCACTCATGCAAATATTTGGTGAGGTGCTAGAGTACTGGAAAATGGCATATTTTTGCTTGTTTATAAGAAAGGTAGTAAAAAAGATTTGGGAAATTATAGGCTAGTTAGTTTAGAATTTATGGAATATATTACTGATTGCATTGACTGAGGAGATCCAGTTGATATTATGTATTTAGACTTAGCAAAGCCTTTGATAAGGTTCCCAACATAAAGCTGATTCAAAAGTTACCACAATGTGGTATAGGTGCAGTGACACATAGTTGGATTAAAGAGTGGTTGTAGAATATAAGGCAGTGTGCACAAATAAATGGCAATAAGCCATCATGAGAAATAGAAGAGTGATATCCCAGAGGCTTCAGTGCTGGTCACTATTTTTTCTCATATATTTTAATGATTTAATTTAAACATAAGGTTTCTATGTTTGCAGATGGTTACCTTAGTAAGGTAAGGAATAGTGATGGATGTATAAAGATTCCAAATGAAATTGATAAACTTCTTGGGTGGTCCGATTTAATAGTAAAATGATTCTTCACCTAGGTTGCTCAAATAAAAGATTTAATTATGATATGAAAAGGGATTTGGGTGTGATTATAAGCAGTAATCTGAATATAAAAATATAGATAAACATTAGTTCCAACCTTTTTTTTTAAAAAGGTGTATTACTGTACATCATTAATGGAAAAATGGTATTCAGATGATGCATAAAAATCTGATAGACAACAGACAAATCCTGTTAGAATACAGCAAATAAATATTAATTTTTATTTCAATTTTTATGTTTAAGGTGTTTTTATTGTACAAAAGTGGTCTTCCATGCTAGATCAGTCATTGTTTGTTGCTTTTATACTTTTTTACTACAAAAGTGGTCTTCCATGCTAGATCAGTCCTTGTTTGATACATTTATACTTACAGTATTTTGTGTTCGTAGTTTGTATATATTAAAATATATAGGTACGACGTTAATACAATATGCTGGTCCTCACCATTCTACTACCAATAGCTACTTAAAGACTAACTAATAATTAATTAATTAGAATAATGAGTTATATGAAAATATTCATAAAGAACAGCATATACACACCAATAGATAAACATATTCATATCTCCCATAATTATATATATATATATATATAATATATATAATATAATTATATAGCTACATAATATATAATATATAATATATATATATATATATATAATATATATATATATATATATATATAAAGTAAACAGTATATTATATATATAATATAATTATATATGTCGAGTTGTCTCCGTATTTTCTGAAATAATATAGAAATACATAGTATTACTAAAAGCTTCTAATTGTGAGTTTTTACTCTTAATATTCTGCAGTATTTCAGTATAACTGTAATTTTCCTTATATTGTCATGCAATTTAATTACTGGTATATTTTTTATCTAATTCCTGAATTTTTTTGAAATAAAATTTTAAGGAAAAAAAAAAGACTAAAAAAAAAAAAAAAAAATTAAAAATTACTAAAAAATAAAAAAAGAAATAAATCATGTCCATATTTGAAAACATTTGTCATGTATCGTATATTTATAAGAAAAAATAATTTCTTAAAGGTAATAACACTTTTTAGTTTGGATTGCGTATTATGACGTGATGTTGAATATGTTCATTATTATAGTATTGCTTACGCGTTGGTATGCGCCTGGTTACATATTTGTTTTAAATCATAAATATATATATTATAAGTATAGTATAATTTAAATTACAGATTTATTTGATTTGCAGAGTCAACTTTGCTCGAACTCATTATGAAGTATTAGGAATAGAAGAGTCAAGCACAGATGCGGAAATAAAAGAAGCATATTATAAGAAAATGAAATTGGTATTTTTTAATATATATATATATATATATATATATATATAATATAATAATTATATATAATATATATATATAATATATATATATATATATAGAGAAATATAATTAGAATAAGTTTATAATAATAAGTTTAAAAATCATAATGGTAGCTATTATTATTATAGTGTAAAAGATAATATTTATATACTATTTTAATTATGATTTTTATTACTATTTATATTTATACATCCGATTCATTACTATTATTATTTATTATATATCATTATTCATTATCCCTGATCCCTGGCAGCTGCAGATATTTCTAAAAACATCTCGTACGCAGTTCAATGGATGAGAGATTGATCACAGTGCGTAGAAGATGCTTCCCTGCTCCTGGCTATAACATGCAAGATTCTTTCTATTGCCAATTTATACTACGATATTTATTATATTTACTGGAAGATCCTTAGCAAAAATTGAAATAGAGTTTTATTTTCTCAGTTAATTTTGAAAGTCTGTTCAGATTTTAAATTATAAAAATGAATATTTCCTAATTTGCACCTTACAACCTATTTCCATTTAATGTTTGTATTTTATTGTAAAGAACTAAATCTAAAATTTTTTCTACGGACTTGTTTGCATGAAACTTTTTTGTTTTTGTTATTATGTTAACAAAATAATAAAGAAATTTTAACTTATTAAGTTTTTGTAATTACTTATATTTCTTTTATTGTTCCCTACATGGTGGTTCGTCTAAAGTAGCACTATCAAATTCTTTTTGCCACAAACACTCATCACCCTATATCAAGCTTACCATCCTCCTCGTACTTATCTTTCTGGAAAGAAAACTGTAAACCGTAGCCAAGAAGAATCTTCTGGTGTCTCTCAATTATCCTTCATCTGATTCTCAATCGAACTAGCAGACAACTCTTTAAAATTACCAAAACGAGACTCTAAGAAAAAAGGAGACCATCTGAATCTCGGAAAACAAAAAAAGGTCAATATGGTAAAAATGTGAAAAAATTTAATCTATGGGAAAATGCTTCTAATTTCCATTGCTCTTCTAATTTTAAATGTGACCAATTAATGAATTGACAGGCATATATATATATAATTTTATATATATAATATTATATTATATGATATAATAATAATATAAATATCAATATACTTAATTATATATTAATTATATATAATATATATTAAGATAATTATATAAGATAATAATTATAAAATAGCATAGTTTTAAATATTAATAAGCTATATATATATATATATATTTATGTATATACTGATTACAATCAGCCTGAGCTCTGAACCTTATATAATTGGACCTCAAACCTATGCTTGATAGCTGAACAGTGATTTAACTGCCCCCATGCCTGCATGAGCCTGCGCGAATATTACTATTATTTATATAAGTTCTACTTATATATTATTTTATTATATAATTAACTATAGTATTAATATATTATCCACCTGAATAAATATATATATATATCATTATAATTATAGTTTTATAATCTATATTATTATAAAACTCTTAGTTATATATATATATAAGCTGATAGATTTTAATACGTTATATACTTGTGTATGTTTTTTCTACGAAAACACCGCCCAGGACCCCGCGAAATCCAGAGCCCCTCATTAATCTAGCAGCCGCCCAGCTGCTTGTGTAGTATTGGTACATTTTTTGTACTTAGTATATTAAAAGAATGAAAAATGAGTAAAAAAAGAAAGCATGCTACCTATAATATAACTTAAAATAATATATTTATATATAATTAATAATATATAAATTAATTAATATAATAATAAAATTATAGTATATTATTAATTAATAAATTAAATAAATATATAATATGATTAAATAGATTATATATAAATGATATTTAATTAGTTATAGTATATATAATAATAAAATAACTATATATTACTTTCTTTCTTTTTCTTCTATTCATCTTTCCTACTCTTCCCAAGATGGGGGTACTGGTGACTGATAAAGCATACTCGGAAAAGAAAAGCAGTAGAATCGAGAACATGACAAACGATCATCGAAAAGAAAGACCCAGATACTTACCGAGCTCCCCTCATTACCATTAAGATTTATAAATATAAATAATATAATATATAATATATATATATTATATATTATATATAAAGTATAACCTAATATAAATATATATATATAATAATAGTATATATAATATAAATATAATATATTTATATAGAAAATAAATATTATAATTTAGATTTTCAAATAAAAGATAATAATGAAAAAATTTAATTTATCCTTGATCTGGGCAACATTTCTATTGGATTTACGAGGAAGAAAAACAATATTTGTCTTCAGTATACTGTCACGTAAAGTTTCTGAAAATTATAGATGTTGAAGTCTGCTTTATGAATTTATTATTGAAAAAAAAAAATGTTACTAGACGAACTATTTTTGAATACCATTGGAAATCAAAAAATGTATAATTAAAGGTTAAGTATTATTAAATTGTTTTTAAAAATACAATAGAACCCAAAAGGGTTAGACCGCGACCAATTGGCCAGTGTGTCAGGTCTCCTCCGCGTTCCCGAGAATGAAGGTAGACTATTTCCCCCTCCGGGTTATAGGTCTCCGGAAACCGCCCTCATTGTATGTTGAGAGGTGTTGCTGGGTTCACTGTCGCTGTCCCCTACAGGGTAGTGGCGAAAACGTCCCCCCTCTGTTTCACTTCACGGCTTGAGCCCTCTACTTGATAATGGTAGAAAATTTTACTATTTACTTCTTGGAAAGAGATAACAATATATACATATGTTTGACGTATTAGAGTATATTACTAATATATATTATTAATATTAATATAATACAATAATATATAATATGTATCAACAATAATATATATATATATAAAATATATAATAGTAATTAATATATATCAAAATATTTAATACTTAATATTAAATATATAGTTATGAGATTGTGAGTAGTAGTGAGCGCGCGTGAGCGATCCCAACTTGGGAAAAAAAAGGGATAGGAAAAGAAAGAAAAGAATATGATATTTAGTATCGATTTATCTATATACTATTTTTTATATATCTGATACTACTAATATATACAATTAAATTAATATTGATATATAT
Organism: Trachelipus rathkii; assembly: GCA_015478945.1. Lineage (NCBI taxonomy): Eukaryota > Metazoa > Arthropoda > Malacostraca > Isopoda > Trachelipodidae > Trachelipus > Trachelipus rathkii. The sequence goes on from JABUQX010045895.1 coordinate 29,972, forward strand.
GAATAGATAGGCAAAAGGACTTATAGCAGTATTACAGATAGTATATAGACTTTATTAATATACATTTATTTAGTTATTTAAGAAAGAAGAATATATATAGTAAGATATCCTTAGGGTTTGTGACCGTCGATACTGTGCAATTTATCAGTTCCTGGCTGCCTGTAAACCGGAACTTAGCGACAGAAATCACAGTATACGAAATGTGCCGGCTTCCTGGGCAATGTCCGGCCGGAACCGGTAGATTTATTATAAACTTTACCTTAACGATATAAGACACTAAAAAAAAAATGTCTTTTTATATAGCTTTCAAATTAAACATCTTATATTAGCATTACAACGCCAACTCCAATGAACATATGGAAAAGTATCACATGAAGAGAATATCTGGTAATCCAAAAAATTTTCAATTAGTAAGGAGTCTTTATTTTCATAGAACTAGGGGAAACCACAAAAAGTAGCACAAGATCCAAAGCTTGTAGAATAAAGTGAGTTTCTCCCCAAAAAATTTGGCATCATCAATGACCCCAAATCACATAGAGAAATAATGAATTGTTATCGCTAATGAAGTAACCAGCCACATCCACAAGTCACAGAATAGAGGGATTCATAATAACTTATTGACCCTTTAACCAAAAATAAATATTCCTAGTTAAAAAATATTTGTAGAGAAATGAATTTTAGTTTTTACCAAGACCTTATTTACAGATTTATTTTTTTTTTCAGGGAGGGAAAAAAAAATTAAAAAAAAAAAAAGATCACAGTATCGAAAGTTATCTAAGGCGGATCAGATATCATTTACTACAGATATATAGAGAGTTAAATAATTCAAACAATCAATTTTATTTTCTTTAACTGCACTCGGGCTTACCAGCGAGTTTGAAAAAAGGATGGTCTATGTACTCCATTGCAAGTATCTCCCAGGTTCTCATTCTGGAATTAAAATCACGCTATGAGTTTTGAAAGTACGATGCTCATGATTGGGAAAACCTCCTAACGATTAATCCATTTGATCCTTCAGAGATGGAGCATATAACATGGAAACTTTAAACTGATTAGCAGATATACAAGTTTTTCTTGTTTTATCCATAAACTTCAATTTATTAAAGATATCTTATTTTCTCAAAGAACAGTGTGATTTAAATAAAGAAAATGTAGGAATATTTGTACACATTTTCAATATTCCAGTTTTTAAGCTGAAATTAACTTAGAAGAATACAAAGAGACTTGATCCAAACTTCTTAAACCACGTGTTTCAAAAAAGGTTAAAATTAAAACCAAGGGGTCGGGTAATTGAGCACATAATTTTATGATTTAGAAAGAATTGATGTTATGAAAAAACCTCTGCAGTTTTATAATAAGAACAATCAAATCATTTAAGCTTTGATGCTAATAAATGACAAATACTTTAAAAATATCTAAGAGTTTATGTCAAATCAATTGCTCATGGTTACGGAAACTCTATAAGGCAAAATCAAATATATCATCGAATTATTCTAAACTATTGTAGCTCTTCCTAGCATATCTCTCCCAAACATTGAGCACTCGACAGCAGAGAATAAAGAAGAGTACTGAAGAAGCATTAGGTTTTTAGACTTTATGTAATACACACGGAGAAAGAGAAAGATCAAAGAGACATTATATCAAATAGATAATTGTTTAAATACTTAGTTAGATCCCAAGATACTATAACTTAACTATATTATCTTAATAAATAAGAGGATTGAGTAGAAAATGGATGCTCTTGAAGAATAATATGTCAAATAATTGAAGTAGAAACAGTTGGATAATAGTAGTACAGTACAGAAGTAAATTTCATGGCGATGATCATTTTCCAGAAAACGAGCATTATCTACAATGTAAACTTAGATTTTCCAAGTACCTCAAAATCATCAGGAGCATTAAGAAAGAAATTACTGCAAAATTACTTAGTTTTTATAAGTTAGAAGAAAAGTGAAAGTGAAATTACTGAGCCTCAGCTTTAAATAGGAAATGAACAAGAAACAAATCATGGCTCTTAAATATGGTAACTATTAAAGAATTAAATTTGTGTTATAACATTGGAAAAATCACATTTTAATCTCTTTCTAAAATTCCTTAATTGGTGAAAGTGAACAAAGCTAAATTCCCAAACATAGCGGTACTAGCCCAAAAAACTACTCTCCTTTCCAGCTTTCCATATATTCAGAGAAATTATTTTCATTTCAAGAAGCAGGAAATTGTATCTGAGGGAAAAAACGTTTTTAAAAAATATCGCCCAACTGGGGTGAACAGGTTTTCTATGTACATCAACACAATCAGCAATTATTTTCAAAAGAGGTTTATAAAGAAATGATAACATACTATATAAATGATATGCTATTATAATAATTAAAAATACTACGAAACCAAATAAAAGATAATATTATATATAAATAATTATTTATTGCTTGTTGTATACTAAATTTAGTATATTAAAAAGAATATGTATATAATTTTATACTAATACAATCAAAATATTCTATAGCCTCACAGGGTGGTCACTCCTGATTCATACATAGAGAACTTATATATATATTAAACTAATCCAGTATATTAAATATATAATAATATATATAATATATATATATATATATACAGTTATTTATTTTTACTTTGTAGTTAATGGAAGAATAATTAACGAATTCTATTATTTTTAATTCAGTTTAGAATTGAGGTGAAAATTTGGTTATATTTTATATATTCATATATAGTACCATATTTCACTATATTAAGTTTATATATATAATAATATCTAATATATATATTATTGAATTAATTTATATATATAATAGCTATATATATAATATAATAACCTATACTATGATAATAGTGTTATATATTATATACTATACTGATATATACTATAGTATAGTCACTATAATATATATATAGTAAGTCTATATTAATATATATAAGTATAGATTAATAGTATAACCGTATATAATAGAGCGCCATTAATAAATTATCTAGTATATTATAGATTATATTACTATATTGATATATATACCATCATAATAATATATATATATATCATATTATATTATTATAATAAAGTATATAATATATATAACTTATATTATTATATATAATAAATATATACTATTAGGTATATATATAATCTCTGAACTCAATTAAATTTGAATTTTAATGACGAATATCTTATAATCCTATATTTGACCCAGATTGAGTAAACTTATTTAAACAATAATTTGTATGTGAGACACTGTATGAAATACTATACAACTTACTATTATATTTTTTAAAAGATGGTTATGCGGGTTATATAAAATCAAATCTCTCGTCCAGCAACTTTTTTCTCAGGAGTAAAGTAGTATACTCCGGTCCGCCGGACGAACTGGGAAAAAAATGTCAAATTCCGGCACACCTCTAATTCCTTCACTAAAACTAATACTATATAAATAAAGTATATATAATATATATAAACTATATATACTATATATATAATAATAATATATTATAGATATAGTATATATATACTAATACTAAATATAAAATCGTATACTATATTATAATAATAAATGATTAATATATAAATTTTATACCACTATATATAGTTAGTGTCCCCAAAAAAATAATTTTCTTCTTTATCTTAAACTACAAAGTACAAAAAAGTAGCCAAACAAAATCATGAACTGTTGTTAAGTGCAATTTTTTTCTCAGTCTAGGAAGAATTTTTAATTTTTTAATTGTTTTTATTTTTATTTTATTTTTATTCTTAATGTTAACCTTAACATATATATATATATATATTATATATATATATATATATAATATATTATATATATATATATATAGTATATTATTACTAATATATATAGCTATATATTATATATATATATATTAGATATATATATATATTAGTGAATGGACGATTAATCAACAAAATCTTCGGCAAAGTCTTTTAAACTATTAACAAATGCATCTTCATCGCCACATTCCGCCGATTATTTTGCGATTAATGAACAAATATTAAGAATTTGATATATTAAAACTCAATAATAATAATGACAAATGAATAATTAAAATAATAATAATAATAATAAAATAATAAATTAAATAAAAATTGAATAATTAATAATAATTATACTATAATATCTATATATACTTATATATATACTATATATATAGTATATATATAAAAATATATAGTAACTATAGTTTCTAAATATATATATTATACTATAGATTTATCGTAATATATATATATATTATATATATATAATATATAATTATAATATATATATATATTACTAATACTATATTATTTTATTAAATAATATATATAATATTATATATATATTTATATATATACATAATATATAATTATTATATAATACTGATTATATTAATAAATAAGATATATTACCCATTTTGCTTATGTGTATGTATGACCATTCCAGTTGCTATTGTCTCCAATCGTGCGAACCCTGATTCATATCCACACTCATTCCTCAGACAACATATCATATAAACACATACTTATATCCACAGCCTCTTCTCGAGACAAAATAAAAAATTTATTTTTTTTTTCTTGGGGCCAAGGCTGAGGGGCCGGAATGAAAAAAATCCCCAATTTTTTTTTCCCCCTTTTCATCCCTATATCCATATGTGGTGGGAGGAAAAAATTTGCGCACATCTATGTCCTGACGACTGTGTGTAGAAGCGACTAAGGGACAGGTGGTTAGTTAGTTGGCTAGCCTTACTACACCTTATCTTTTGCCAGGAATGTTAATGCATGCCTCGGAGATAGGTTGTGTCGCAGTAGTAAGCGCCCTTCTTCTTCCGGCGAAAAATGACAATCGTATCTGTGTGTGAAATGCTCAGAGGAATAAAATGTTGAGGAGAAGGTGGACATGGATGTATTTTAAAGGCGCAAATTGATTTGCTCGGCTGTACTGAACACACAAACATGAAAGGAAACGGTGAAAATGAGTGTGTGGTGTGAAATGTCTGTTTGTGTTCCTGTGGAAAGGATTGAGAGGCGATAGAAGGATTTGCAATTCTGAGAGTGACTGTGTAGAGAGCTATGGTAGATTTTGAGTGTGTGAAGTACTAGAAGTCTAAAGGTTAAATTTAAGTTTGAAAAATGGTCAAAATTTGTGTGGTTGCGACATATGATCCATCTGAAGTAGAGGGTAAAAAAAGAGTACGATTTTTCTGGATAATCTGAACTGATGAGTTTTGGTGATGGGGGGATAGGAGAATCAGTTCATTTACCACATTAGCTGCCAAGGATTTGACATTCTAAGATTTTTTTGTCCTTCACTTTTTTGGGCCTTGTCACCACCACCCACGCGCAGAGCCCTATTCAGGAGGGTGTAAGTACTCTCAAAAGTTCACCCCTAGCGCAATTACGCATATGAGCACAGGACGCAGGCCTTTAAAGTGAGGAGATTTTATTCAGTAGAAATTACAGAAGATGGAAGAGAAGAATTCCACAAAAAGAGGTGGTGGAAAGAAGGAAGTACCACAGCAAGACTAGACCTCTAGATTTTACCAATGTCAACAACAATACTCGTGCACAGATTACAGCACCTATTGTTCTACGAAGGCGTCGAAAGATGATGGTACGCGAGTGATAAGTTCCTCGAGCACTTGCCGCTGCGCTGCGGCATTTATAGGATAGAGATAAAGCACCAAACATCGCTCCGCAAAGATTGGAAAGTATAGAACAGTTATAAGCCTTTTGCGCGTTTGACTCGTACCCCTGTCCAAAAGCCGGGGCAAACCAGAGCCCCCCCCCCAATATGAGAGCAGTATCTCCATACATGGCGGATGAGACCTTTGTAGTATGTATAGCGATACAACTGAGAAAATGAAAGAAAGTACACACAGCTAAAACAGAACTTCCAGTATCTTTGAGGCGCCCTGCAATCTCTTTGTGATGTCGAGGTTCCAAGACTTTTTTTGTTCATTTGTAAGGCCAAGGATGTTTAGTAGTCTTCAAGCCAATGTGACGAGTCAGAACCGATCGACAGAGAAGACACCGCCATTTATTAGTATTTTCCAGATGTAGAAAAGTATAGTAGTTGGTTTTAGAAGAATTGAATTCTACCTAAAGGTTATTTCTATCGATCAGCGAAAATAAAATCGAAAGATTAAAGAGAGTAGTGATGCAACGGATTCTGGGTCTAGTAGAAAGAGATTGAGTTATAAAGAATGAAGATGTCGAGTCATACGAATACGAAGGTTGCGATAGAGTTAAGGTGCAGGTGAGAAAGTCATAATAAGTAAGAGGAAGAAGTAAAACCAGAACCTGAGGAACCACCATTATTGACAGAAAAAGAAGAAGTCGCTTCTCTATCAGAAGACGCAGTGCCTATTTGTGGAGCGATTTAGATAAGTATATTAGATATAAGTAAGCAAAGAGAAGCACACATCTCCATAAGAGGAGGGCATGCTTCACGGAGAGAGCCACCACATGCGCGCTATTTACTCGGTCAAATTGCTCGCTTAGATATGTATCAAGACAGCCAACCTGCACCCAACGTTCGCCACTCGGTCATTCCTAAGACGATAAACTCATTAAACGTTAGATAAGGAATGTATATCCGCAGTAGGACTATCGCCGCAACGACCACCACTACTGGTATACGGTTTCGTCGTGGATGTGTTGATTCTACAGAAGTGAAGGTGTCTGTACATCCTGCGGCGAGCGTGGCTGTGCCAGACAGCGTAACAAAGATGAGAGCTACAGGCGATGTTTAGAAGTGTGTGTATCTACGGAATATATATATATATATGAGAGCTTGCATACCAACATTTTGTTGTAATGAGGGAAAAGGGCTAGTTAATGAGACAGATGAGAGTATTACTATTGTAATGGAGCTTGCACTGTGTTTAGAGAATTATCTCAGACACATGAATAATAAATACTGATCACTGTGAGTCTATTATAGGACTCTCCTGCTAGCCAATCAATTTTCTCAGATAGTGTCGACATAAGAGAGGGGATTATCGATGTAATTTCCACAGAGGTTGTAGCAGATGAAGATGTTACTTAGATCTCAGCATGTGAGAGAACCAAGAGTATAGCTCACTTTCCTATATTGTGATAAGAAAAACAATTCGTGCTAGACACGTAGAAAAGTTAATAAGGAAAGTTTATCCTGCGCTCCAAGAGGATACGGGTAATCTTCCGTAAAGAAAAAAGAATATGGATAAAACGTGTGGCCTGAAAATTATAGGAAGAAATCACGAGAAAGGAATACTTGACAACCCCGCAAGGGCGGAAGCGAGATCTCTATTGTCTCTACGCGACTCGAGCAAGTTAAGAACAACACAGAAAAAGATGAAGAAACGCAGGTCTTATCACTTCAAGGATCAGCCCAGCAGACATTGGGTGTATATATTTACCGTTAACGTTTGACAGAGCACACAGCTATAATAAATTATGTGAATGGAGAGAATTCACAAAAAAAGAGAGACGAGGAAAGAAGGAGCGGAAAGTAGCTCTGCTCTTTTAAACAAGGTTACAAGAATAGGAAACCACTAAACTCTCGGCTTCGATATATTCATCTATTAAAATATCTAGTTGCATAATAGACAAAAAGTTCACTATTCATTTATTTTCTATGAATTAAAACTTCATATATATCGTAATAATTATAGACTAAGCACACAGTCATTACTATATGATACAGATCTCGCTGTACAGTTAAAATAGTATTACGACGTTACTTAAAAGAGAGGTTGTTGCTGTTTATTGAGAAGTAGATTATAGCAAAATGAAGAAATATGAAGAAAATCACCAAACGTATGACCTTGAAGATAAAGTCATGTCGAACCGCCGACAGATATCATGAAACATTTCGTGCCTGCAGGCCACATGTTATATAATTATAGTATTATGACGTTGTTTCTGATATTAAGTTGATAATGACAGTGAGGAATAATGAAATTTATTTTATAAATTATTTGGATTCAATTATTAATTATTTTTATATACAATCGCTTATGTAAATTATGTTTCTTAACTACCAATAAATGGCAAGCAGCCTATTGTTAAGTTTGAGACGTATACTAAGAGAAAATTGTAAGGAACTTATTAAATATAGATTTTATTAAAGTTGATTTAATCTTCATTAGCCTGCATGATATATGCATTCAATTTTATATTCTTACTTAGGTGAAACCTCTAAGATATAGACCGAAATAGTTGCTATGATCTCTCTCAGGTCTATAGCTCAGAGAAATCTATCGTCGCAGAGGGAACCCCCGAACCGCTGTCTACGAGTACCTCTCCATGTGATCTGGATAAAAATTCGTTTTACCAGATGCTTAATTAAGAGAGATTGGGAAGTGTATTAGATTTAGGCATGAAAGTTAGCTATTTCCGTACATTATGTTGTGTATGTTAGAACGAAACTCTCAAATTCTCGTAGTTATAAAATAGCACTATGGAAAAATTATTAACTAATGCAAAGATCAATCAGAATGCACACAAATAATGCCGCCTAGGTATATCTTGATAAAACTGTTAAAATGATTTGGCCAAACGCAATAGGTAGATAGGGCCAGAGTTTTGAATTTGTAAGTGTATGACGGCTAGTCTAATCATAATACCTCATAGACTAGATGAGATCTCACGTATGGTAGCTTTATAGGTACGGTAGGTGGAGGATGGCCGAAGCATATGCCTCCTATATATTCTAAAAACTATTAGTTGAAGCTAATGATGATGTAAAATAAACTATTGTGAAATTCTACTTAAATATTATATATATAATATAGTAGTATAATTATCATCTAATTGCCAAAGTAAACAATAATGTAATTTTATAATTAGTACCAATTTCAGGGCAGCATACAACTTAAATGCCTTTAGTTGCCTATTTCATTTGGCAAATAACCCGCAGTTAATTGCTCCTGTGATATATAATTAGGGAGCCTTATAATTAATTCTGTTGTTTATAATACTATAAAATATTAGGAAGAGTATGAGGGCACATGTAGGCAGCAAAATTATTGCTATTAATTACAAAGATTGCTGTCATTATTACAATCTGAACGTACATCCATATATCTAATCTCTCACGGTTGGTGCAAAAATGTTTAATCTTACTACAACTAAAACCTGGGCAAAAAATATATTCCGCGACTCAACCCCAGCGTCCTTCTCCATTCATGATCATTACACCAATTAATTTATAATTACTTATTTATAACTGAATGTCTGATTTTATTAATATTCAGATGAACTTAAATAATAATATATATATATATATATATATTAATATAATATATTAATATATAATATATATATATATATAATATTATATAATATAATATATTAGATATATCTAAATATAATTATACTATAATATATATATATTTATAGAATATATATATATATATATACCTCGTGGCGTTAAGAGGTGTAGATTGTACCGACTTCCTGCGAGAGATATACTGACTATGCTTTCAATCTCCGCGTAGCAGTTGGAGTTGTATTTAGTATCTTCCTTGAAGGTAACCTAAGGATATTAAAACTTCACGTGCTGCAAAACATAGTTTTATTAGGTAGGCGCTTGGTATGTATGTGGTTAGCGTTCTGGCCTTATAAATTCGGAATCATATCCTTAGCCCCTCGTGTTACACCTGATGATAAGGGGAATAAAAGCCGTTTAAAACGAAGTATAGTAATGTAAGTATATCAATATATAGTTATAATGTATATACTAATATATATATATTAGGATATAAATGTTAACGAGATTAAAGTATATATATATTTAGATTCGTGTATATATATACCATATTAAAATATGAAATACTCAGGCAGGATGGTCATCATTGTAAATAATAAAACAAAGACCTAATTTATAGTCACTTAATGGAAACTATGCTATATATATTATATGTGGGATAAGCGAAAAAAAGCAACTCTCAGGTGCAAATGAAAATTATAGATTATATAGACGTTAAAGACCAACATCTCGATGAAGCACAAGAGAATAAAGTACATCACAGTGAACTCAACATTAAGCACAGTGATTGAGATATGTGTCGTGAAAAAGGTTTAATGATGGATACATGATACACTATAAACACCAAGTACTAATGAATTGCTTGCAGCAATTTATCCCTTTATTTTTTTTTTGTTTTTATTTTATTCTCCACTGATTTATTTTATTTTTTTTTTTTTATTGATTTTATCTTCGATCTCTTTTTTAAGGGGAATAAAAAAAATTAGAATAAGAATATAGTTTTATTGTTATAATGAATTCTGAACTCAACCTACATAAGTTTTTTATTTAATCAATTCAAATAAATAATATATTTTCAAAATAATACTTATATAATATACTAATTTAATTCATAAATAAACTTGCATATTCAGTAATACTATATATTACCGTTATTAGAGTTGAAGCGATGAGTGCTCAATCATAATTATATGTATATATATATATATATGATATATAATATTATAATATATTATATGAATATTAATGATATATTAGATATATATTTTTATAGTATATATATAATATATATATAATAATTAATTATAGAATATAATATAATATATGATATAATATGATATATATATATATATAATATATATATATTAATATACTATATAATATTTATTAATATAGTATAGAGGCGTCGATGGGTAAAATATAGAGGTATATTACCGCGAGATAATTTAAATAATAAAAGATGTCTGAGAAAGAAATACTCATCCTAAAACTATCAAAGAATTAAGAAGTAATCTTGGAAAAAAATATGAGATTTTTAAAGGAAAAATCACAATAAACAATTAGTACTGTTGGTCAGTGTTGATTATTGACTAAACTGATTCCCAAAATGTAAGGTCTATATCGACCCCAGTTAGGAATCTACAACAACTCAT
>JABUQX010045897.1:0-15000 GCA_015478945.1 Trachelipus rathkii
ATTTTTATTATTTATTTTTATTATTTTACTTTTATTATTATTTTATTTTTATTTCTTATTATTATACCTTAGTGTTATTTACTTCATGTCTATTTGTTATTATTATTTAGAAACACACACTTTCACACACACACACACACCACACACACACACACAGCACACACACCACACACACACACCACCACACACCCTTAACCTTTATACACACATTCACTATGACAGTTATACACACATTCACATAGCCACTTACATTTACCATAGACACTTACATTTACACTTATACACACATTCACTATGACACTTATACCCACATTCACTATGGCACTTACATTTACCCATAGACACTTACATTTACACCGATTTACTTACACTCACACACAGATTTACTTACACACACACACACACACACACACACACACACACACACACAGATTACTTACACTCACACAGATTTACTTACCCTCACCACAGAATTACTTACACATACAGATTTACTTATACACAACATACAGATTTACTTACACACACAGATTTACTTACACACACAGATTTACTTACAGTCACACACAGATTTACTTACACACACACACACACACACACCCACGCACACGCACATTCACTACAATATAACGTATATTATTATAAACATTTTTATGTTTTAATTAAACACGTACATTTTATATTACTCATTCACATATAACTAAAATTAATTTCAAAGTTTCTTAAAACTCTATATATCATAAATCAATCATTATCTTTGAAAACAAAGAATTTATTATTAACTGTTAATACTTTGTTTATAAATTTTATAAATAAAAAGTTTTAAAATAAACTTTTAGTAAAATTTTATTTGAAATTTTATTAAAAACATATATTTTACGTACTTTAAAGCAATAAATCAGAAAAATCAGTAAGGTCAGCCGCTAGCACCCCTCTACACCAAGCATGCCACGTTTTGTTCTTTTGACTTACTGCTTTACTCATCTTTAGCGATGTAATTAAGTATAAAAAATAACAAATAAGTTCTTCTCTGCTAACTAACATGATTGTATTAAAATCATTTCTAAGGTTTGATTAAAAATAACAGATTATTTCACTTACATTTGAATATTTCGCTCGATGTTAAACTAAAAATATTTCAAAGGTTTTTAAATAATTTTGATTTTCTTATTATTATTAAAAAAGCATGTACATTTTGACAATCCAACACGTGAAAACACAACAAACCCGCACTCGTTACAGCATACGAAACTGACCTCTCTCTGTAAAATGGGTTAAATAACTACTTTAGCCCTAAATTTAGGATAATCCTTTTTGTAAACCCGGGGCGATTTAGGCCTAATACCAGGTCAAATATGATTCAACTGACCTTTTTCTGTAAAATGGGTGCAATAACTACGTTAGGCCCAAATTTAGGCCTAAATTTAGGATAAACCATTTTTGTATCCCCGGGGCGATTTAGCCTAATACCAGGTCAAAAGGTAATTCCAGTCTAGACAAGAATCGAGAAATCATATGTTATTATTTATAATATATATTTTCAACTGGAGAACATCGCTGGCATGCGGTAGATCCTATTGATCAGGTAAGAAGGGAAATGTTTACCCTTTTTGTGAGTGGAAAAGGAGTAATCCTTATCTCATATATTGACCTCGTATGTGATTGGTCGAGAATTATTTTATCGCTTTATTGGGGTTTTAAGGTATTGAAAAAGCATGGTTATTTCATATCCTGAGCCCAAGTTTCGTTTATTTAAACTCTTAACATACATGTTAAATATTTTATTTAACGAAAGTAAAAATAAGGATAATAAAAACTTAACTATAATTAGAAATTTAATAATCATTTTCTTACAGTAATTATATATATATATATAATACTTATATATATTATATATAAAGATTGAATAGGAAGATGAAACTTAATTTTGGCAACATTTATTAAATGGACGTTTCGGGTATACAACGTTACCCATCATCAGCACATAAAATTTAAAATAAAATAATATAATTTTATAACCAAAAAATATAATATAAATGATACTAATATAAAAAACTAATACAATAAATGAACACAAATGTAAATTTAAAAATAAATCGCACGAAAAAGTACCTAAGATTGAGTTAGGTTTCATTTACGGAGAAGGCGAAATACAAACTAAAAGTTAGGAAAATTTGTTAGAGAGAGAGAGAGGAGAGAGAAAAAGAAAAAAAGAATACTTGTTTGGAATATATATAAATTAATGCAGTGAAGAGGGGATGGACGACAATCCTTATTTTAATCGGGTTTTAATTCAAAGAAAATGGTGAGAGACTCAAGAGTCTTCTGTCGAGTTGATCAGTTGGCAGGGATAGGAACTAAAATGTTTTGAGTGTAATAGTGGGAGATTATTTGAAAGCATGATTGCGTGATGGAGGAGCTTTTCTGGGGGTTGTGTAGGTAACAGTTCTATAAGAAACTCCCCGGTGTTTCGAGATCCTCAAGGTAAAGTTGGAGGCCTGTTTGGCCACCGTAGCGACGTTGCAGGTCCGCACACTTATACAAATACACTAATGAGGACCTCATATGTGAGCAAGAGAATCTTTATGGCGGAAAAAAATTTGGAGATACTGTGGTTATTAATAGAAATGAAAATAAAAGCGAGCAAAAGGAAAGCATGTTGGATAGAGTGTGATTTTGAGAGTTTCACAAGTTTTGCGGTGCGAGGGCGGACCCGAAGAACGGAATTTTTAGGTAGATAAGTTGTTTAGGGACGGTGGGGGGGACTTGAAATTTAGGGCGGAAATGGTTATAAAGAAAGTCACTAGGTTTGTAATAGTGTTGTGAGGAAAGAGATTGCAAAAGCTTTATGGTGAAAATTGTATTTCAAGGTGGAAAGACCACCATGAGGAGCATAAGTTAAAAAGGCACGGAAATTTTGCATTGTAGTGAAGACAGTTTGTATTTGGAGGGGAGAAAACTAAAAAATTAAGACCTAGTGTAGTAGAGGAAGGTTTTCTGTATAAAGTGGTGGAGAAGGAACCATTGTTGAGAGTAATTAGGGTGTCAAGAAAGGGTAAAGAATTATTTTGCATATGTTCGACAGTAAAGAGGATGTTAGTATGTTGGTTGTTAAGATAGTTTAAGAATAAAGGGGCATGAAGGGGATCCCGGAATATAACAAAACAATCGTCGACATAGCGTCTATAAATAAGGGGTTTGAATTCAAGGGGGCAGTTCTCTAACCAAATTTGTTCATGAAAAACATAAAAAAGCGTTTGCGAAGGCTGGGCCGAGTGGGGACCCCATGGCCATACCATCAATTTGGGAGTATAGTTTCTGATCAAACAGAAAAACGGTGTCATCTGTGGCCAGGTTAAGGAGTTTGGTGAACTGAGATTGATTAATACTGTCAATAAGAGGGGCAGATCTAAAGAGATTGGCAGCAATAATGTTGATAGTTTCTCTGACGGGAATGTTGGTGAAAAGAGATTGAATATCGAAACTGGTCATGTGGCAGTTCGGAAAAGTGCAGGATGTAATGAATTTAACAAAGTCAAAAGAATCTTTTATGGTGTATTGGTTGGAGGTGATAGGTTCTATGTATGGGAGAATAAATTTAGCAAAGTTGTAGGAGTGGGGTGTTAATGGCTGAGAGAATAGGTCGAAGTGGAACGTCAGGTTTGTGAGTTTTAGGGAGGCCGTACAAAATGCCGGGACTGCAACCTGAGGCATGGAGATTGTCGGGTAACTTTATAGAGCATTTTTTAAGGGACCTGAGGGCATTATTGATTTTGTCCTCTATTTTAATTTTTTGTGTTTGACAGGATCAATTGTTATTAGGCGGAATTTAGAGATGTCTGCAAGAATGAGTATCATTTTATTAATGTAAGAAATTTTGTTTAACAATACGATACCACGGCCTTTATCGGGTTTGCAAATGACAATGGAGTAATCAGATTTTAAATTTAATAGGATCTTGAAAGCAGGGAAAAAAAAAATCGGAGAGAAAAATCTTTCTCTATTGAAGCCATAGAAAACCTTCTTAGCCCAGAAGCGGACCGAATCGAGACAATTATGAAATCTTATTTTATGAGTCTGGGAGTGTAATATTTATGTAGTTAATCTTCGATGAAAGTAGATGAGAAGATATATGGTGATAATTAAGTTTTAAATAGCGGTAGCCGGAATGGATGATTCCGAAACCAATAGAGCCAGACTCTTTTTTCTGGAGGCGGGTAAGAACTGTTATTGCATGTGTTTAGTAAAGTGATCGAGTCTTACATCAATTTCCAGGTTACTTCGAAGGCCTAAATTAGTTAACTTTGTCTGGTGCCTTTTTAAGGTAGAAAGTTTAAAATGATTGGTAAGTTTGGCGAGGAAACATTTAACAAAATAAAAATCAATAAAGGTCAAATCATTTTGAAGTAATGTGGTACACTGAGCAATTTGATTTTCAAGTTTTAGTATAAATTTTTTCTTAAACTTAATTTCATTAGTGAGTAATTTGGAGGTCCAGGTTCTATATAAGTTCGCATTTTGAAGAGAAGATCTGTATAGTTTGAATTTCATAAAGCGAGGAGTAAAGTTATATGCCTTACATATCGAAAGGAATTGCAAATCGAGTTTCGCCTTCTCAAACTTCTTCGTGAGAGATTCAAGCTTTCTAAAGTTATGTAGTACACCTTCATTATAACGAGTGGTTAAAATTGTTGCAATAGATTTGTTCCTAGGAAACCTGACACTTAAAGATGAATAGGAAGATGAAGCATAATTTTGGCAACATTTATAACATGGACGTTTCGGGTATACAACGTTACCCATCATCAGCACTGCCAATTAAAATTAAAATAATATAATTTTATAACACAAAAATATAAATATAATGAACTAATATAAAAAACTAATACAATAAATGAACCACAAATGTTTAAATTTAAAATTAAATAAATCGCACTCGAAAAAACTACTAGATTTAGATTCGGTTTCATTTACAGTATATATATATACTATATAGATATTATATATATCATTATTATCATATATATATTACTATATATATATATATATATTATATATATATATAAGGTAACATAAATATATACAATAACGTGTTTAAATATATTTACAATGGTTTATATATAAGGATAACATTAAATATATAACATGGAATATTTATTATATATAACCTTCCAATGATTTTCGCATTTATATTTAAAATCTTTAAATCTTTGCAAAAATGCCAATCATTTATATCATTAACGATGATATAGTTTCGTGTCTTTTATCTCAGTAATACATTCAGTTAACACATACGTAAAAAGTTCCCGCTCAGATTATCATAGTATATTTACAATCGGGGTCACCTGCATAAATACTTTCATGGCCATTGTTTCCTAAGTAGATAGAATGAATTTCTGTACGTCTATAGACCTTAGGAAGCGATCGATGATGCGCGTAGGATCATCGTCAGGGTTTCTTAAAATGCGTAGTATTCTTGGTATAACATGTAATGAACATTACGGTTACGTAATTAGAAACACATATGTCTTCTTCATCTGTATTAACATGCGGCTTACGTCACCTCTAACAGTATATTCATCTGCCGTAGGCCTGGAAATGTAGAATCCAAATGGATTAGGTTCAAATTACGGTTTGTTCATGTTTCTCACCCATAATCTAACTTCCAAAACTGATTATGTTTTGATGTTTATAAAATGATAGGTAAGTTGCTTATCGCTGGTTTCTTCGCACAGGCTAATAACTGTTTTCGGTCCAGTTTAAAGCTGAGCTTCGTTTAAAGTATTCCGTAAGCCACTCTTCAGTGTGATTACATTACAAAGTAATTCATTTGGCCTCACGAAAATACGCTTGTATTATGAACAGGGTGATGGGTAGCCACTATGAAAATTCAAATCATCGGGCTTTCTTTTAATAAGAATGAACCCTACTACCGGGGATCTTCGATTTCCCACTGGATAATGTCTTGTATTGAGGTATACCTGTTAAGGCTGATCATGATATACACTTAGTGAAAAGAGACACTTTTATTACAAACCAGAGAACTTGTGCACCGCTTAAGAGCCAAAACGAGTATGGTGATTTTAAAATGAGTTTGGTCTAAAAGATAAGAACTAAATTAATTTTCATCCAATCAGAGGATGGTCAGGATATGAAAAGAACATGCTTTTTCATACCTTAAAACCAAAAAGCGAAAAATAATTCTCGACCAATCACATACCGAGGTCATATCAGAGATAAGGATTACTCCTCCACTCACAAGAAGGTTATTTTTATCGATTTTGTGCTTATCTCTTTGTATATACAAAGGATCTTACCGATCCAGGATGTTTCAGTTTGAAATTTTTGTATTATAAATAACAACTGATTCTATTCTTGTATATACTGGAATTACCTTTTGACCTGGTATTAGGTCTTAAATCCGCCTGTGATACAAAAAAATTTATTCCTAAATTTAGGCCTAAATTTTAGGCCGTAACGTAGTTATGACACATTTTACAGAACAAAAAGTTCGTTTTTGAAATATATTTTGACTGGGAATTAGGCCTAAATCGCCGGGGTACAAAAAGGATTTTCCTAAATTTAGGGCTAAAGTAGTTTTTTTCAACCCATTTTACAGAGAGAGGTCAGGTCAGTTTCGTATCTGTAAGAGTGCGGGTTGTTGTGTTTTCTCGGGTTGGATTGTCAATGTACATAGATATAATAAAGAAAATCCAAAATTATTTTAAAAAACGGTTGATATTTTTAGTTAACACCGAGCGAATAATATAAATGTAAGTGAATAATTGTTATTTTTAAATAAAAACTTAGAATTGATTTTTAATAAAATACATGTTAGGGTAGCAGAGAAGAACTTTATTTTGTTTATTTTTATACTTATTACACTTCGCTAAAGATGATGTAAAGCAGTAAAGTCAAAAGAACAAAACGTGGCATTAGCTTGTTGCTAGAGGGGTGCTAGGAGGCTGACTTTTACTGATTTTCTGATTTCATTTTCTTAAATACGTAAAATAATATGTTTTTAATTAAAATTTCCATAAATTTTACTAAAAGTTATTTTAAAACTTGTTAGTTATAAAATTTATAAACAAAAAGTATTAACAGTTAATAATAAATTCTTTGTTCAAAGATAATGATTGATTTATTATAGAAGTTTTAAGAAACTTTGAAATAATTTTAGTTATATTTGAATGAGTAATATAAATGTACGTGTTTAATTAAAACATAAAATGTTTTAATAAATTATACGTTATATGTGTAAGTGAATGTGCGTGTGGGGTGTGTGTGTGTGTGTGTGTAAGTAAATTGTGTGTGACTGTAAGTAAATCTGTGTGTGTAAGTAAATCTGTGTGTGTAAGTAAATCTGTATGTGTGTATAAGTAAATCTGTATGTGTAAGTAAATCTGTGTGATTGTAAGTAAATCTGTGTGAGTGTAAGTAAATCTGGGTGTGTGTGTGTGTGTGTGTGTGTGTGTGTGTGTGTGTGTGTGTGTAAGTAAATCTGTGTGTGAGTGTAAGTAAATCGGTGTAAATGTAAGTGTCTATGGGTAAATGTAAGTTGCATAGTGAATGTGTGTATAAGTGTCATAGTGAATGTGTGTATAAGTGTAAATGTAAGTGTCTATGGGTAAATGTAAGTGTCATAGTGAATGTGTGTATAAGTGTCATAGTGAATGTGTGTATAAGTGTAAGGGTGTGTGTGTGTGTGTGTGTGTGTGTGTGTTGTGTGTTGTGTGTGTGTGTGTGTGTGTGTTGTGTGTGTGTGTGTTTTTTTTTTTGGTGTGTGTGTGTGTAGTGTGTGTTCTAAAATAATAATAACAAATAGGCATGAAGTAAATAACACTAAGTTATAATAATAAAAATAATAAAAATAAAAAAATAAAAAAAAAAAAAAAAATAAAAAATAAAATAAAAAAAATAAAATAAAAAGAATAAAAAGAATAAAATAAAAAGTATAAAAAAAATAAAAAAAAAAAAAAAATAATAAAAATAAAAAGAATAAAAAGAATAAAAATAAAAAGTATTAAAACAAAATAAAATAATAAAAATAAATAATAAAAATAAAATAAAAAGAAAAAAGAATAAAAATAAAAAAAGTATTAAAACAAAATAAAATAATAATAAAGTAAAATAATAAAATAAATAATAATATAAAAGAATTAAAAATATAAGTATTAAAACAAAAGAAAATAATAATAAAAGTAAAATAATAAAATAAAATAAAATGAATAAAAGAAAAAATAAAAGTATTAAAACAAAAATAAAAGAAAACATAATGTTAATAAATATATGAAGTTAAAGCAGTAAAGCAGAAAGTTAAAGCAGGTAAAGCAGATAGTTAAAGCAGTAAAGCAGAGAGTTTAACAAATTAAGCAAATAGAGAAACCTGTAAATCAGATACTTAAGGCACAGTAAAACAGAGATTGAAACAGAAAAGCCGATTGTGCGAGCAGTAAAACAGTAAAAACAAAAGCATACTAATCCCTAAGGTGTTAGGGGAAATAACACCTCTATTGTTTTACGGCTTACTGCTTTAAGGTATGTAAAAGTATATGTTTTTAAAAATTTGTACAATTGTAGTAAAATAAAATTATATATATCAGACCCTCTGGATTTTTTCTTCTTACATACAATTTTTTAAAAATTTTATAATTAAAAGTATTAAGTAAAAAGTATTAAGTAAATAATGTTAATAAATAGGTCTGTAATGAGTTACAGTTTAGGTTCGCGAAATGTTTTTAATAAAAAATGTTTAATATGATAAAAATTGAATGACTGTATAGTATATTTTTTTCATTCCGCGGGAATTGTGCGCCTGCGGGCGCACGCGGCTGTCGGAACGCGAAATATTGCGCCTGCGGCGCACGCGGCGGGCGGTACGCGAAATATTGGCCTGCGGGCGCACGCGGCGGGCGGTAACGCGGCGGATCGCACCTGCGGGTGCGGGCTGGTTGTCTTTGCGCGGAGGGGCGCATGCGGCGCCCTGCGTTTCCAATTAGTAACTAGGGGTAAGGACATTAATATTAACTCCTGTTCTATGATGTTGGGGAGAGATGAGCCATCAAAGGTGATTGTCATCAAAGATGAATCATCAATATAGATGGTATCAAAGATGACGTCATCAAGATGAACTTCAGAAGTTGAGGCATAATGTAGACATTATGCTGAGGCATCAATGGCTGAGGGCATCAAGTGAGCATCAAAATATCGAGTGTGTGAGGGTAAGTGTAATTGTACGCTGGTGTGTAGGTGTGAGTGTAAGTTTCTATGGGTAAATGTAAGTGTGGCTATGGAGAGTGTAAGGCTTATAAGTTTTATAAAAATTACTAACTCATAGTAAGGAAGGCAAGTCTAGGCAGATTGTAATAATACACCAATCGATTCCTCATATCTTATTACCTAGTAGATACCCTTATTAGGCTATTCTAGGCTCAGGGGAGGCTAGAAAACGCCTTGAAAAAAGTGCACTCAGTTGCACTATTGTGCACTCACTGGCCACTATGTGGCACTCACTTGGCACATATTGGCACTCACTTGGCACTCATTGGCACTCATTGGCACTCACTTGGCACTCACCTGGCACTCACTGGCCACTCATCTAATACTCATAAAAAACACTAATAAAAAAAAAAAAAATTTAGAACATCACTAGAGACTTCTTACGTTGATTGGGAACCATCAAAGCCGTCAAGTTAGCGTGGGTCAAAATTGACCCGATGGATATATGCCAAGGTAAGGACGAAAATATCATGGTCAACAAGGTTAAAGACATCAAAAAGGGCTTCAAGCCCCTAAAGGAGCCCAAAAATTACGTGGGCAAAAATTGACCCATGGTATCTGTCAAGGGTGTGTATGTGGGGTGTTGCGTCATGTGCGCGCATCGTGTGTATGGAAGTGAATGTATACGTTGTCTATGGTAATTAAGTAGATCTATGTGATGTCTGTATATATTGAAGTGTGTGTGGGTGGTTGTTTGTGTGTGTTGTGTGTGTGTGCGCGTCTATTCGCTGCACTGCTGCTATCGTGTGTAGGGTGTTCAAGTTAGTGTTGGTAGGTCCAACATGCGTACATAGTAGGTAGTAGGCGTATAATAGATGGTGACGGTGTTTCATCGATGTGGTGTCTGTATATAAATATATTCTGGGCCTATATATATATGTACCATGGAAGACCAAAGGGTAGCCTAAGAATTTCGTGGGCCAAAATCTTGGACCATGGAAATATCCCATATATTGGGGGTCAATAACATTTCTAAACATCGTAACGACATCAAAATAGGGCTTAAGCCCCTAAAGTGTAATATCAAAAATTACCGCTGCGGCAAAACTGCCCACGGGTCGAGAAAAATTGGGGGGCGTAAAATAGGGGGGGTAATACGTCCAACGGTTGCTGACGCAACCGTTTTGCGCAACCCTTCTCTTCAAAGGGTTGCTAAAAATTAGGGTTCCAAAAAATTAGGGTTCTAAAAATTAGGGTTCTCAAAAATAGGGTCTCAAAAAATTAGGGTTTTTTTTTTTCCTCAAAAAATTAGGGTTCTCAAAAAATTAGGGTTCTCAAAAAATTAGGTTCTCAAAAATCGACTTCCCTAAAAGGACAAGGGTAGGTAAAAATTTTGGGCCAAATTGACCCATGGAAGTCAAAGGGTTGGTTCGAAAAAAAGGTCCAGAGCCCAAAAAAGGGAAGTCGCCATAATAAGTTCAAGGGTCTAGGAATATATTTCGAGCTCATAAAAAAAGTCTTGCGTCAGGATAAATGTGTCATGATAATGGTGCTCGGTCATTTCTCTCGAAATGGCTTCTCCCTTACTACGTTATATAAGTGTATATATGTTAATAGTTATTTTATAAAATAATATTATATAATACTTATAATATATATAAGATATTATATATCAGTGGCGGTCTGGTTAACATGTTTAGGCAAAAATATATATATATATATATATATATATATATATATATAATATATATATAGTATATATATATATATAATATATATATATTAATATATACTATAATATATATATATATATATATATATATATATATACTTATATATATATTATATATTTACTTACATTTAGCGACAATGTAATGTAAGAGGATGAATGGTTCCACATAGTTTTTAACATCTTGAATTTCATGGGCCTCATAAACATCGAAAAAGAATTTAGTCATTAAAAGAAGCTAAATCGAATACGATTCAATATCCAGTATTTATAAAAACTAACAAGCTCAATTTTCATTACAAACACAGTTAAAACACACAAAATCAGTATATAAATTAATATAATAAATAATATGAAAATCGTATTATTAATAATTAAAACTCCCCACAAAATCACTCACATTATTAATATAGAAAACGGAGCTAATGCTGGTCGGCAGAGGCAAGCTACAATTCGCCCAGGAAGAGTCTTGACTCTTACTCAACCGCGGTTCTTAGACTGCATTTTGAGTCAATATTTAAGTTGTCTATTTTATTCTATAATATTTGTTAGATTTTTTATTGCGTTGTATAATAGATGATCAATTAGCATAAAATTATATTTAGTTAATATAAATATGTTATTATATTTATATTTATTATTATATCTTGCTAATGCAAGTTAAAACGGGGTTTATGTATAAAGAAGATAAAATAGCTGCGGTAGAGCGGAGCGTCAGGCATCTATTCCATCAGTTGTCCTATGCCTTTCAATAAGAGAACATTTGACTTCGAGAGTAACAATTTGCCACGATCGCGACTATTAAAAAAGGAATCGAGTAAAAATTGATGACGGCATCTTAAAGCTAGCCTAATTCGAAAGAAGTCATTCTTTATATATATATATAATATATATATATAATATATTATATATTATATATATATATATAATATATATTATATATATTATATATATATAATATATATATATTAAGTATTATATTTATATTATATATATATGTTGACTTATATTTTGTGTGCTCACTTTATTCAGAGCTGTTTGGCCTACTTCTGGCCTTACTCTCCCAATTAAGCCTGCCTATGATTAGTGTATATATTTATTATAATTTATTTATATTATATTATTATATATAAAATATATTATTATAATATTTTTTATTAATTATATTATATATTAAAACTAGATATATATATGTATTTATTTGTAGTAAAATACTAGTTTTAGATGGGATGATTTTGGCGAAATCACCTCCAGAGATCAATATCTATATATATTATATAATATATATACTATAAATATTATATTATATATATAATATATATATAATACCAAAAGCCGCCATAATTATATATATATATATATATATATAGGGAAAAGAGTATGGCTGAAGTTTTCATAGGTAGGAGAAAAAATTAGGTAAATGAATAGTTTTAAAGGAGGATGAATGGGTTCCTGAAAGAGAAAAGGAGGTTACTTTGGAAGGAAATACGAAAGATTTAGAAAGAAAATATAGAATAATGATAAGAGATTGTGCTTTCATTACTGATGTGACTGAAGTGAGGAGAATGTGAAGAAAGCATTTCAAAAATGAGGTGATATTGAATGTAAAGTAGGTATTTTGAGGAAGAGGTAATAGGTAGAATGAGAAGATTGAAAAATGGTTAATCAGCAGGTTTAGATGGAATGAGTGGCAAAATGATCAAGATTGGAGGAGAGATTGTGAATGACTGGATATGGAAGTTTTGTAGCATAACGTTTGTGAGATGTAGTTCCATAGTATTGTGAGTTAATTAGCAATATAGTTAATACCCTTGTATAAGGGTGAGGATGATCAGGGGAACTGTAGGAACTACAGAGAAATTAGTATATTGAGTTTTGTATTAAAAATATATGCTGGTATTTTGATTGAAAGAATGTTTCGAGTGATATATGAAGTTAAAGTATTTGAAGAGCAAGGTACACTTAGAAGTGATAGAAGATGTGTAGATAAAAAAAAATTTATTGAAGTAAATGAATGAGAAAATGAGAGAAGAAAAGCAAACATTATTTGGGTTTTATGGACTTGCAGCAGACGTATGATAGGAATAATAGGAATACTCAATTTTGTCAGGTGTTAATGACATATGGTTTTGATTGTAAACTTATGAATGAAATTAAAAGTGTGCATGTTGAGAGAAGCGTGTGTAAGAATAAAAGAAATGGAGAGTGAATGGTTTAATAATAATTATATAATAATAATAATATAAAATTATTAATAATAATAAAAATGGAGAGTAATAATAATAATAATAATAATAATAATAATAATAATAATAATAATAATAATAATAATAATAATAATAATAATAATAATAATAATAATAATAATAAAAGAGGAGTGAGTCTGGGATATGGTATGTGTCCACGGCTATTTAATCTGCATATGGACGAGGTGATAAAAGAATTTACGGAGGGGTGGCAGGGGAGGGTGTGAGACTGATGAAGAATGGCAGAGAGTGGCGGGCGCCTTCCTTATTATATGCATATTATTTGGCTTTCTGTGGTATCTGAGGTATATTATATTGTTGGGATGAATTGTTATATATGTGGATGGGTATTTAGAGTGTGAAAAAGAAGAAGGGGTTTGAAAGGAAATGTAGATATGAGCAAAGTGATGGTGGCATAGGTGAGGAGAGTGAGTATACAGTATGAAATCATGTTGGATAGTAGACAACTTAAACAAAGTATTGGAGTTTAAATATTTATATCTTATTTGTGTAAGAATAGGGATACGGGAGTTGATGTTGTTGTGCGTGAGTATTGATGGTTCTGCTATGACCTCAAATGTTTATGTAAATCTTTGGTGAATGCAAAATTACTAAGTCTTGGGTACGCTTGAGGGTATTTTGTTACCCATGTTAATGGATAGTAGTGAAACTTTGGTGTGGAATAAGAAGTATATATCTATGGAGCAATCAGTCCAGATGGATAATCTTATATGTGTGTTTGGTATGAGAATAATTGATAAAATAGAGAATTTATTTATATATTAGTGAATTGTGTGGCATGATGAATGTAGCTAATAAGAATAAATAGAGTGTGTTAAAAGTAATTTTGTCATTGAAAGGGATGATGTAGTTTCGATTTGTAAGTTGGTATGTATTAGATGGTTGAGTGTAGTGTGTGGATAGCGTACGCGTGAGAGCTAAGAAAAGGTTGATCGTGTCTGTAATATAAGAGTGTTTGAAGGAAAGATAGATGGAGAATTCATGGCACAAACGTGAAGAATGGTGCATAGTAGGGTTGGCCGAAACACCAGGTGCGGTGCGGTGCGGTGCGATGGTTGGTGTGGTGCGCGGTGAGCATTAAAACATAGAGATGCGGCGCGACAAAAATGACTTTGGTGGGTGTGTGGTGCGCTTACTCTGGTGCGTGCGGTGCGCCAAAATTCCGTGTGCTCGGCCAACCTAGTGCAATAGTAATAGTAAATGGCAGTTTTGTAAGGGCATGTTGTGGGCATGACCCAGATGATGAACCTTGGTTATCTAGTGGATTGTACTCGTATGATACGCTAGGTAGGCGGGGGATGATGTTTATTTTTATAATATATAATATATATATATATAAATATTTATATATATATTTCCAAATGTGTATTTTAATGTAGTTGTTATTTATAAAATATGATATTAATTGTATAGTAATGAGTATTATTAATTTATATGGTTTGTTGTGGTGTGTGTTTGTGTGTGTGGTGTGTGTTGTGTGTGTGTTGTGTTGTGTGTGGTGTGTGTGGTGTGTGGTGTTGTGTGTGTGTGTGTGTGGCCGGTCGCTCGCTGTCGCGCTTTCAGAAACAATTCCTGTATATGTGCATATCATGAATCGAGCTAGTATTTTGTTTGTAATGATGTAGAGGTGTGTTGTGTGTGCGTTGTAGGTTTTGTGTGTGTGTGTGTGTTTGTGGTATGTAAGTAAGTGAATCATTGTAGAGCGTCAGAACACATGTTTATATAGACTCAGATAGGTTCTTCATTTCTTGTCACCTTGAGTACCTGTTGGGTAGATTTGACTCC
>JABUQX010045897.1:17500-20000 GCA_015478945.1 Trachelipus rathkii
CTCCTAGAATAGGGCCCTGCCTTGAGGTAATTTCATAATATATAAATATATTATATTATATATATATTATAATTATATATTATTTTATTTTTGTCTGTGTGTGTGTGGAAGTGCGAACGTAGACCATATAGTGAACTTAGAGTATATATATATATATATATATATATATATTTATATATATATATTATATATATATATATATAATTAATATATATATATATATATATATATATATACTATCTGATTTATTTCTTCATTTTTATTAAACTACATGCAAAAAATTTAAGCAAAAATAAAATGTATTTAAAAATCAATTAAAATAAAATTCCAAGAGTTTTTTGAATTAATTATAGACAGACCTGCAAAATTTAACTTTCGGAAAATGCTTCACTTTTTAGGTGTTTATTAATTGGATCTTGTTGTCCTGCTTTTCTAAGTTATGACTCACTTTTTTTTTAAATTCCCTCACGTAAAGTTATTTTACAAAAGGGGTATAAAGTTTTAAAAAGGTTCCTGTAGGTAAACGATCCGATGTTTGAAGTAATGGTAAATTCGTTCAGAAGAGTGGGGGTGTGGTCATCGATGGCTCGGCACGGGCCGCCAAGATAAATATAGACAGAGTCGCCCAGGGAATGGCAAACTCAAACGTGGAACCCCTCTTGATATTCGAAGTTGCGCCGTCGACCCGCCGGGACGCGTATGACCTCACTTTTTTTATCCTCACGTAATTATTTTACAAAAGGGGTATAAAGTTTTAAAAACAAACACGAAAGTTACAAAAATTTAATAAATAAAATTTATTTCTAGCGCTTAAATAGGATTATAGAGTACAAATTGTGTAGCAAAAGAATGCATATAAATATCATTTACAATCAGTCTGTCTTCATTATATCGTTTCCAGTTTTCGTCAATGGTTTTTTTGGTACTTTTCTGTATGTACTCGTTATCTGGATTGCCTCTCTTTAGCATCCAGCAGTAATGGGCTATCATGCTGACATTCCATCTTCCCTGATACTTCTTTAAATTTCCCTTTATATCTTTGGTTTAATCTTCACCCTGTCTTTCACTCACACCTCCTATAATTATTAGTCGGGAAGTAACCAGATGTGAGGTGTAAAAAAAAGAATTTTAAACGCTCATGTTGCAACCGCAAGTCTTTAATGTTGTACAGTATTTATATCAATATTTTTGTAATTTTAGTCTATCTCGTTTTCAAGGAAGTTTTACAAACGTTTTTCCTTTTTTTTTGGGGGAATGGGGGGGGCTCTCCAAATCTTGTTTTTCTGGTTTCTCCTATCTTTGTTCCAAATTGCGTTATCTTTTCATAAGTTTCTAATGTTTGCGACCGACAAATACCTCCTTCTTTAAGCTTCCTTCTGATCAAATTTAGGAAACATGGTGCAAAGATATTAAAACACTCTCCATCTTTTGGTAGTTCCTTCACATACTGTTTCATCAATTCTAATTTTATGTGAAGTGGGGGAAGTAAAACGTTTTTTGGATTTACTAAGCTCTCTCTTTGTACATTTTTTATCCCAGTCTGTAGGGATTTTCTGAGTGGCCATTCTTTTTTAATATAATGTCATTCATATCACGGCTATGAAACACATGAAACACAGATGCTTTGTGTATCCACTTCGTTGTCCTTGTAACACGTAAAATGCTTATAAATCGCCACAAATGGTACATGGTCTTTATATTTAAGTGATGTTAGGATCATCTCCAAATTTTCATAACACTTTTTAAAATTAACAGAATGTCCCACAGGTAAGGAAGCAGACCTACTTCCGTTATAGAGAAGTACAGCTTTGGGACATCTTTTTTTTCACGAGTCGATAAAGAGTTGCCAGCCGTTTGTATTGTAGTCAATATTGAAACATTTCATGAGTCCAGGAACATCAGAGCAGTACACTAGATCGTCTCTTTGTGAGAAAAACTGTTCAAATTCTTCCTCTCTCTCTTTAACTGACGGATGATTTTCCTTCAACCGTTTACCTAAAAGTTCTGTTGAATCTTTAGAGAGGCCCAAGTCTCTCACCAAATCATTCAATTCGTACTGTGTGAAAAGCTGCGGTTCTTCACAACCGGGATTCTAAACATCATCTTGATCACTATTATTATCACAAGATTTCCTCTCTATTTTCTGATCATCACAAACATCAACTAAGTTTGCGGGAGCAGAAGGAACAGGTATTCCTACCCCATGGGGCACAGGACGTATTGCGGATCTTACCTGTGGATACATAATGTCCTTTTTGTTTTTTAAGTTAAAGCCGCGCACATTACAGGAACAAAAATAACAATCATTGCTGTGATTTTGAGACTCCCTCCAAATCATGGGCACTCCAAAACGAAAAGATTGTTTCTTACCTTGTGACCACTGACGCAGTTCTTCAACACACACGGAACATACAATGTGAGGCACCCATGTCTTGTCTTTGTCTCACAATCTAACACAAAATGATGATTGTATATATTTGTAAAAAGTCGGTTTTTTTTC
>JABUQX010045897.1:30000-35785 GCA_015478945.1 Trachelipus rathkii
AGGGAAGAGAAAGGAGGCGACCAGTAGAAAGCGTTTTTTCACAGGAAGAGAGAGAGAGAGAGAAGAGGAGAGAGAGAGAGAGGAGAGAAGAAGAGAGAGCGAGAGAGAGAGAGAGAGAGAGATTCGTGATCAGCGACTTGATCAGAAGAAGAATTAGATTTTATCCAACCTTCCTGTTGAGGATAGATTGGAAAATTTAAGAAAGAATGAGGAGGTTTTTAAAAGCGATTCTGGCAATAAGTTAGAGGGCTGAAGGGTGTTTTCCCTATTTTTCTGCAACAGGTTTCCAGCAAGAAGGAAGGTCAAAGTGGAAAGACAAAGACAAAATAGTTTCCCAAGGCAGAGATCAAGCTCAGAAGAGAAAGTTTTAAAAATCAACAGTAAGCAACACAGTCAGGACGTCAGGGACGTCAGGACCGCCAGACCGTCAGGAACCGTAGGACGTTCAAGGACAGTCAGGTCTGTCAGGACTGTCAGCCACTTCTTGGCGTTAAGCTCAGGGAGAACAAAAAAAAAAACATCTTCAGATGAAATTACGATATTAATTGGCCATAAATGAATTGGAGGAGGGTGGAGAATGGGGAATAGCTACGGAATTATCAAAGAGTGGAATTAGTAGCCAAAAATTTGACGTGGGCTCAGCTTAGTATGTTGGCTATCTTTTTATAGTTGTGCCAATCGGAAAGATATTAAAGGAAAGAAAAGAGGAAAGAAAAACAAAAATTAGTTTGACATTTTTTTTTGCGAATTGCCAGAAAGATCGTTGCATTTTCAAAGGTGATAAAAGTTTTCAGTTTCACTGACAATAGATTTTGAACGATTCTGGGGTATATATATATAGTAAATATTATATATATATATATTTAGTATATATATATATATTATATATATATAGTATATATTATATATATTATATATAGTATATGATATATATATATATATATTAAATATATATAATTAATATTATCATATATAGATATTAATATTGATAGAGAGAGAGGACGAGAGAGCACTGCATGAATATTTAAAGAATTAAACCTGAAGTATTCACAACAAACTCTTTAGATTGCAACCAAAAATAACTTTTATATATTATATATATATATATATTTATATTTATAATATCAGTATATATATATTAATATATATATTATATATATATTATATATATATATATATATATATATATATTAATATATATATTATAACTATATATATATTATATAATATATAGTTATATATATATATATATATATATATATTTAATATATATAGTATATATATATTATATATATATAGTTATATATATGAGTATAAAAAATTAAAATTAAAATAATTCAGAAAATTATTTATATATATAATTAGTAGTATATATATGATGATAGGAGTTAATTTATTTCCGCCTTAGTTCTGAGACTGTAAATGCTATTTGCGTGTATGGTCATGAATGCAATGTATTTGCCCAACGCCCGACCCATACGTTCATTTAAAATACATACTAACGCCCGACTCATACGTTACTTTAAGTAACTAATCATAATCTTTATAATTAATTAGGCTGTTGGTACAATATTGTTGATAAGGCTAAAGATAATGAATAAGGCCAGTTTTTCCCACATTCCAAAATTATAGATATTGTTAATTAACAATCAGTCAATTAGTTCCTAATCCTTTTGAGATTATCGAAATTATTGCTTGCACGTATTCTTATTCTAAGAAGTTAAAATTATTATTGATAAAAGGTCCTTAACTATTGAAAATATCTGGCGTCTTTTTCCCGACTTAATTGCAATCACTTATGCCTGCCGAGGAAAATAAAGAGGTGTAGCTAGAATATTTGGATAAGGAAAATAATTTTTTGCATTTCAAAATAAATGTTCGGGAAAGTTTCGGTTAATTTTTTTTCCGTAAAATCGGTCAGAAATTATAAACCGGAAACCTATTTTTATCTAATTTGGTTCACAGTTGCACCTACGAAAACAACCACACACCCTATCACATACACACAAGTATATTATATAATAAGATATATATTATATTATATATATATATATATATATATATATATATATATATCTATATAATATATTTATATATATATATATATATATATATATATATATATATATATATATATATATATACCGTATATATATATATTATATATATATATATATCATATAATAGAATAGTACTTTATATAATAGGCTATATATACTCATATATACTAATTAAATATTGACCTACTATACTTAATATAAACTCCACATCATTTTACCTATGCCTTCGTAATCGCCCCTATAATTTTTCTCATTGCTACCTTATGTATACCTAGTATCTATATATATATATATATTTATATATATACTCTATATTATATTATAGATATACCTTATATATATACATACGTTTATCTCATACGTACATATATATATCTTAGTCATCTGATAATAGTATATATATATCCCAGATCTACTACTATATATACTCCACCTATAATATCATATATACTATACTATTATTTCATATCTACACTACTATTACTATAGATATTATACTCATCCTACTATTATCATACTTCGTATATGATGTTCTAGTACTCAACGTGATATATATCATATATATATATATATATTATTCATATATTATATTATATCTATATATATTATATATATATATATAGCTATATTATATTATATCTATATATATAATTATATAATATAATCACTATCGTGTGAAGATAACTACTATATATATTTAATATATATATATTAGATAAATATGATATATAATATATATATATATATATATATCTTACTCATAATATGATAACGGTATGAGATTTATATAATAATATAGATTCTATAATAATATTATACTACCATATATAGGTAATATATATTATTAGACACTAATTATATCAATAATATATATATTAATATATAATTATTAGTATATATCTTATATTAGTTTAATCATATATATAATATATGAATCATTACGTTATTTTATATCCAATTAATTATTATCATTATTAATCTATATTATTATTATTATTTAAGCATCTCTGTATTATTAGTTATTATTTAGTTAGATATGCCTATTATATTATTAATTCATATTGATTATTCCATTATCGCCCATAATTCGTTATTCCATTATTCTTATATTCACTATCTCTAAATACATAATTATATCTTATATCTATTACTCTCATCGCCGCCCACCTCATCATCTTCCTTCCTGACATACACGGAAAAGAAAAGTAGTAGAAATGCCGCAAGTCGGAAAAGAAAAGCCCCCCCCTTTTTACCGTACCCTTTTACCCCCAGCGAGAAACCGTCGCAATTAGAAAAAATCCGCCCTGAGACTTTCACCAGAACTGCGACGGACCCTCACTGTGGTATTTCGTCAATATGGGGGTTCATCCCCTGGGCAAAAAGCCCACAACCATACATATTACACAAAACCCGCATTCACCTTCCTGTTATGCCCTTTTTTTCCTACGCTCTGTCAAACTCACATCCTCTTTCCTTCAATGAATTCTTTTAACATGAACTCATCCACTTTTTCTTTCGTCTCCCAGTTCGTCATCAATTCCAAACACACTCACCCACTATACATCAAAGCTTAACCATCCGAACTATCATCAATCCTTTCCATATGGCTAAACTAAATCTCAATGTCACTTCCCGTTTATTCTCTCATTTACGCCTTTCTTCACACCACACAAATCCCTAATGCGTTCATTCCTCATTTTATCAAATTCTTTACATAACCTACACGTTCTGCTAAGATGTCCATCTGAAACACTTTGGTATCTTGACGATCTATAACCCTCTTATTCCAGGTCATGTTTACTGCTATACATTAACTTTAGGTAACAACATACCCCATGCCGAAAACCTAGCCACTAAAAGACGTAATTCTCCCCTTCAATATCCACCAAGATTAATTGCACCAGCCACCTTCCTACTTCACAGTACTTTCCTAATACATCTGCAGATCATTCGTTCCCTTTTCACGCCAACATATATTCTAATATTTAACTCAGACACTTGTTCCAGCTGCTCACCACCATCTAACATAACTTCACGCCCGCGGACTCTCCTCACTCACTCCCATAACCTTACTCTCTTATCTGCGTTTACTTTTAAACCCCTCCCTCCTTTTACACACCCTGAAAATCTCTCTACCCTAATCCTCTCACAACTCTCTTTCCAGATTCCACACACACAAAACTAAATCATATCCGCATCACAATAAGCAGGGCACTCTCCTCCACTCTCTCTCATTCTCCATCATTCTGCCCCCCCCTGCCCCCCCCTGCCCCCCGGCTCTAATTCTTGATTCCATAACCAATCCAATATACAAATTGAAATTACCCCTGGGACATAACATCATTCCCTGCTTACTTCCGCTTTATTAATAATAAACCAAATCACTTATATATATATATATTATATATATAATATATATATATATATATATATACTATAATATATATATATATATATATATATATATATATATATATATATATTATATATATATATAAATATAGTATATTATATATATATATATAAATATATATATATATATATATATATATATATATATATATATATATATATATATTATATATATATATATATATATATATATATATATATATATATATATATAGTACCTAATATATATATAAATATATATATAATATATATATATATATATATATATATATATATATATATATATATATATATATATATAATATATAATATATATATTATATATATATAATAGGTATATATATGATTGATATTATAAATATATATATATATATATATAGTATATATATACATATATATATATATGATTATATATATATATATCATATATAATTTATATATTATATATAATATATTATTATAATATATATATATATATATATAATATATAGTATATATATATATATCAGCGTCTTTTTCATGACTGCTTGACGGTACCAGTTGTGTATCATATCTCTTCAATTAATATCGAATTCAATGTTTCATAAATTGCTCCCTCGCTTTACATATCTTATGTCAATCTTTTTTTTTTTAATTCACACAAAGAACATGCGTTTTTTTATTAATAATTCTCTTTCTCCAATCTACTCTCCTACAGTTGGGTTTATCACATACTTTATTACTTTCTATTTTGGATTGAAGAACTTTTTTGGCATTCTCTCCTCATTCATCCTAAATGCTCGTAAATGATTATACTGACTCAATACACCTATTTCTGCTCTTTTCGTAGGACTCGACTTTTTTACTTAACATGATTTTGCAATCCCTCAACCTTTTCCCATACAAATACCAATAAGATTAACGCCCATGCCTTTTGGACAATAATACCATTTGGAACCCAAATATTTTCAGACAATTTCATTTTAAAGTATTTAGCTAAATTGCCAATCTTCAGTATTTCTCTAAATCCACTTAACATTTTATCTCAGTAACCATATGATCAACTTCATTTATTACCTCTCCCAGTGCCTCGGTATCCATTCCAAATACCTTTCAGAGACTACCAACGACAAAGAACCTCCCTTACTATACTGCCCTGTCTTAACGGACATCAGAGGCAACTTCAATATGATCATTCTAACGAATCTCTGAGCTCTCCCTGCTAAGGTGGAACAATATTTCTAGGTAGCCCGTTTCACGTACGAGGGGGAGAGGGAGGATAGCAAAGTTATATATATATATTATATATATATTATATATATGATATAATATAT
>JABUQX010045898.1:5000-10000 GCA_015478945.1 Trachelipus rathkii
AGGTTGAGACGACCCCACCCGGAAATTCTATCAAGATCAGCGAGAATAGAATCGGAAAGATTAAGACGAGAGGCAATTCGATAAAAGAAGGAGAAGAATTGAAATGAGTTGAAGAATGAATGGTCGAGTCATCGCAATACACAGAGTGGATAGAGTAGATGTGGCAGGTGAGAAGATCAATTAATGAAATAGGATACCAGTAGGAGATAAGACAGAACCCTGAAGAACACCACTACTGATAGAAAGGAAGAAGAAACCGCACCATCAACAACAGCTGATATTGAGCGATGAAAGAAAACAAGACATAAGCAAGCAAAAGAAAAGAGGAAACCCAAATGAGGGGAGCTTGGAGAGCAGTGACGCGTGCCATACCCGGTCAAATGCTTTGGATATGTCAAGCGCCACCACGCAAGTCTCCCGTAGTTCCTAAGGGCGAAAAACCATAAATCAGTTAGATAGGAAAGTATATCGCCAGTAGACCTCGAGCGCCGAAAGCCGTACTGGCGATCGGAAAGAAGTGAATGAGATTCCAGATGATCTAAGAAGTGAGAGTTGAGAAGGGTTTCAAAGATCTTAGATAGAATACAAGTGAGAGCTATAGGGAGATAGTTAGAAGGATCAGAGCGGCTTCCTTTTTTTCGGAACAGGTTGGACACGTGAGTGCTTTCCAACACTGAGGAAAGTATTAGTATTGAGCACATAGAGAAGTATAGTTGAAAACGAGGGACGGGGTCAGCAACGAAGCACACTCCATCAAAACTTGGGGAGGAATGCCTTCCGGGCAACCTGCTTCCTAACGTTCTAGATCTCAGGAGCCAATGCACCGATCAAATGTAAATCACAGGCAAAGACAGAGGACACCTGAGAGAAGAAGGAGGAGGAAGAGGAATGCCAGAATCGTCTAGGGTTGAATTAGAGGAAAATAGGAGGCCGAAGAGATTGGCCTTTTCAGTTGGAGAATTAGCAACAGAACCATCAGATCGAATAAGAGGAGGAAAGCACCAGTTTACAAGAGTTGTCAGAGATTGTTTTTTTGGCAAGTGGCAGAAAAATTTATCAGTAGAGAACCAGGAGGTTCAGCGCAGTTTCGTTTGATGAAAGCCCGCTTTGCTGCAACAATTTCTAGCTGAATGAAAATTAACAAGAGTGATAGAAGAACGAGAATTTTCCACTCCTATACGCACTGTCTCTAGCCTGAATGGCCAGAGAACAAGCCACGATGCGACCATTCATTATGATGAAAGAATAGTTTTAGTCGAAGAGGAATGAACTCTGCTCGTCCCATCAATGGTTACAGCTCCCACCTTATCGGCAGAAGCCGAAGCGTCAACCAGATCAAAGCATGTCATTCCAATTATAGCTAGCGTAGAAACCAGAAAAAAAGGCATAGGGCAGGATGGAGCTGTTAGAGAGAAAGTATTAAAATTTGAGAAGATATAGGGGTTGTGGTCAATTTTTAACCGAATAAGAGGCGAAAGTGGGTGTATTAAAGAGAGAAGGATTAGTTGTGAAACATACGTCAAGTGTGTTCAAGAGTTGGTTGGGACGATCAGGAATGTGTGTGGGTTCTTTAATTATTTGCTCCAGATCGGTTGAAAGCCTGAATGATTCGGCCCGTCCTCCCCACCTAAATCAAGTAATGAGAGGACCAGAACCACTCAGTCTTGTGTACATTGAAATCCCTAAATAGAGGACTCCAGTATTTGGGATGAGGACAGATATAACAAGTCTCGGAGAAGTATAAGATATCAAAAAAGGCGTAGAAAATCTGCTCTGTTATTAGAGCAGTAGCAAAGCACAAGATTATTATAGGAGAAGAAAGATTTTAAGCCACGGAACATCGGTTTAAAATGTATATATATAATATATATATATATATATATATATATATATATATATATATATTATATATATATATATATATTAATGCACTAATATATATATATATATTTTATATTATATATATAATATATATATATATATATATATAATATTATATATATAATATATATATATATATATATATAATATATATATATAATATTTTTATTTTATTATTTTTATAATATATACTATATATATATATATATATATATATATATATATATATATATATATATATATATATATATATTATATTATATTTTTGTGTATATATATATATATATTTATATTATATATATTATATATATATATATATATAATATATATATATATATATATATATTATATATTATATAATGTGAATTATATATATATATATATAATTTATAAATATATTATAAATAATAATATTTCTTATAAATAAAAATACTCTTTAAATGTATTTATATATATATATATATATAATTATATATATATATATATATATATATATATATATATATATATATATATATATATATATATATATATATATATATATATATATATATATATATATATGTACTGATGTACAGTGGAGTAGAGGAAGGTTGGAGGAAGCATGGAGTGGGATTCGTAGTAGGACCTAGGATGAGCCCATATATACTGAAAGCGGAAGGAATAAATGAAAGACTTATGGTGTGCAGTTTCAAAATCATGAGAAGGAAGTACCATGTGTTCCAGGTATATGCACCCCAACAGGGACATTCAAATGAGGAGAAGGAAGAGTTTATGGAGTTGATGGAGAGATGGGTAGGTTTGAGAAGTGAAGAAAATAGCATATGTGTCCTGATTGGAGATTTTAATGCAAGGGTGGGGAGCAGAAGGAGCGAAGTGGAAGATGGGATAGGATGTTTTGGAGAGGAGGAAAGAAATATAGAGGGAGAAAGGCTGTTGGACTTCTGTGTGAGGAAGGGTTTTAAAATCATGAATACATTCTTTGACCACAGAGCATCACATAGATACACCAGGTACAGATGGAACAGCAACACAGGAGAGTTTGATCAGAAATCGGTAATAGATTATGTAATAGCTTCAGATAGGAGAATGATACTGAATGTTAAGGTCATACCGGGTGAAACTATGGATTCAGACCACAGACTGTTGGTGGCTGACTTTAGAATTAGAGCAGAAAAGAATAATACTTTAGACAAGAGAAAGATAGTAAAGGTGGAGTCCCTGAAAGAACAGAGTAAAAAAGATGCATATAGAAATAGGGTAGGAGAGAAAATAGACCAGCTAGATAGAGAAGAGATTTTTACAGAACTACAAGAGAAGATAATGGAGGCAGCGGGGGAGGAGTTAGGATACAGATATGTGGGAGGTACAAAGAAGAGACACACGAGATGGTGGAACGAGGTGGTGGAGGAGGCGGTGAAGATAAAAACCATAAAAATGAGAAGATGGTTAAAAAGGAGAACGGTTCAATCAAGGCAAGAATATGTAGAGGCTAGAAATAGGGCAGAAATAGTGAAAAGAAATGCAAAGAAAGAGGCAGCCAGGAAGATGGCAGAGGAGCTAGCAGAAGATGCAGCAGGTAATAAGAAGAAGATATTTAAGATGGCAAGAACATATAGAACACAGAAGAAAAGACAAAGTAATATTAAGAATAAAGAGGGAGAAACCCTGGTGGAACCAGAGGAAATAAATAATAGATGGACGGAATATTTTGATGAGCTGCTAAATGAAGGAGAGGAGGAGGAGGAGATTGGAGGAGGAGGGGTGTTGGAGAGAGATGATGAGGAGGATGCGGAGGATGAAATTACTAGAGAAGAACTAGAGGAAGCCATAAAGAAAATGAAAAATGATAAAGCTCCCGGAGAAGATGGAATAGCAGTTGAGTTGATTAAGCAGGGCGGAGAACGTGTTGAGAGAGAAGGTATTGGAGCTTCTAAATGAGTGTTGGAGAAGGAAAGAGGTCCCAGAGAGCTGGGGAAAAACTATTATTATTCCAATATATAAACAGAAAGGAGACTCTGGAGAGTGCAAAAATTACAGAGGGATCTCTTTGATAGATCATATGGCAAAAATATATGAAAGAGTGTTGGAGAAAAGACTGAGAGAGATCATCGAACCACAACTAGGAGAGGAACAGCATGGATACAGGAAGGGTAGGAGTACGACAGACCTTATGTTCACATTGAGACAGATTGGAGAGAAGATTTACGAGTACAACAGGAGGATCTATGTAGTGTTTATGGATTTAAGGAAAGCTTTTGACACGGTACCTAGGAATGGATTATGGAGGGTGTTAGAAGAAAATTATGGAGTGGGAAGAGGATTGTGTGATGCACTGAAGAGTATCTACAAAGTGGCTAAGTGCAATGTGAGAACAGGGTATAAAAATGAAAAATGGTTTGAGGTGGCGAAGGGGGTGAAACAGGGAAGCGTATTGTCGCCCTTATTGTTCATAGCTTATATTGATAAAGTCATTGAAGAGGTTAAAGAGGAGGTGGGGGAAATGGAGGGAGATATCATGGCATATGCGGATGATTTGGTGGTGTGGAGTGAAAGTAGAGAAGGAATGGAAAGAATTACGAGATGTTTCGCGGAAAAACTTGGAGCAAAGGGGCTACAAATGAACACTGAGAAAACTGAGGTGATGATGGTGAGCAGAGAGGGGGAGGAGGGTTGGGAGATCATGGTGAATGGAGAAAGCTTGAAGAAAGTTAAAGAATTCAAATACCTGGGTGGAATATATACAGAGGACGGAGGGTGTGATGCAGAGATCACGCATAGGATAACGAAGTTAGGAAGAGCGGCAAGGGCTGTGTATCCTTTGATGAAAGACCAATATATGGGTGTAGAGGTGAAAAGAAGTATTTACGAAGGAGTGTTAGCACCTATATTGCTATACGGAGCAGAGACATGGTGTACTACCAAAAGGCATGAAAGTAGGATACAGGCAACGGAGATGAAGATCTTGAGAGCAATAATTGGAAAGACTAAGAAAGATAGAATAAGGAATGAAAGAGTCAGAAGGGAAGTCGGAGTGACACCTATGGTGAGGAGGATAGATGTGGCAAGAATCAGATGGTGGGGACATTTGGAAAGGATGCAGGAAGACAGGCTGGCGA
>JABUQX010045898.1:25000-35000 GCA_015478945.1 Trachelipus rathkii
TTGGAGTATTCTCTCACTAAACAAGAGAGAGAGAGAGAGAGAGAGAGAGAGAGAGAGAGAGAGAGAGAGAGGAGAGAACTTCTAAGAGGTTATGTGCTTTGAGGCTTCTTCAGAACTTCTTCATACAACCCCAGTTGTTTGATTGGCATAGGAGCTTTGTTCGGTCTTGTGTGGAGTTCAAATCGCATTACTGGAGTGGTTCCACTCACACAACTCACACAGTCCTTCCCCAAAAAAGTGGTATCGAAGGTTATTCTTCTTATTAACCCCTCTTTCTCTCACTAGCTCTCTTCAATCTCATTTCAGCCATCGAACTATTGTTCACTCCTCTTAGGCAATTCCTATAACGTAGACAATGTTCTCCCAAATTCTCAAATCATATAACTCCTCTCATAAGGAGAGCTCGTCAAAATACACAGTTTCATTCTTACCCCAGACATAACCCCTATGCTCATTCCTTTCATTCCTACATGCACACTCTTGGTAAAATCATGACCACCTTTTTCCTATTTTCTCCATTTCCTATTACTTTAACTCTTTACGAATGCCGAGTATCGACTCGTGTTCTCCCCGTATTGCTCAACTTCTGATTTGGACTTTCCAGCTCCGCTATTTTCCATGTGGATCAATGGCCTTTACCACCGAAGGATATATAAGTATATATATATATATATATATATATATATATATATATATATATATATATATATATATATATATATATATATATATATATATATATATATATATATATATATATATATATATATATAATTGTGAATTAGCATGTTGTTGTAATGTTTATATGAGTAATCTTTCGTATTCTTTCCATCGATGTGTTAATCTACATATCTACATTAACAGTTTACTCTCAACAAATTATTATTATTATTATTATTATTATTATTATTATTATTATTATTATTATTATTATTATTATTATTATTATTATTATTATTATTATTATTATTATTATTATTATTATTATTATTATTATTATTATTATTATTATTATTAGTAGTAGTAGTAGTAGTAGTAGTAGTAGTAGTAGTAGTAGTAGTAGTAGTAGTAGTAGTAGTAGTAGTAGTAGTAGTAATTTTCAGAATGATTCAAACATGGATAATTCTTTTGAATTAGGACCCGTCTCCGATTTTAATATTTTTTTTTTTGCAGAATACACTTCAATCAAATGCATTAAAAGGAAAAATAAATTTCGAGTAAAGTGCGCAAAAATCCTATAAAATGATTTATTGAGGTAGCAAAAATCTTCACTTTTCATCAATGATTACTTGGCTTTACAGAAACAGTATCAATTCCCTCTTTCTTTTTTGGGATTAAACACTAAACGAAATATTAATTTAACAAATACCATAGGGTAAAATGCACAGCAGGTTGGCGTACATGCATGGCAGACTGTTCGCTGAAGAGCTCGCTTCAAAATGCGCGCTGCACGCGAGCGGTGACGTACGGTTATATATATATATATATATATATATATATATATATATATATATATATATATATATATATATATATATATATATATATATATATATAGTATATATATATATATATATATATATATATATATATATATATATATATATATATATAGAAATATTAACATAACCACAGCTGTCATAATTGTTCGGACATCGTTGCCAGAACTTTTGGTTGTTTAAAATTTTTAAATTAAAAAATGTGAAAAATTGCTACCTCAACAAATCATGGTAAAGGCGTTATACACACTTTATTTTACATTTATTCTTCATTTTGATCAATTTACTGTGTATTGTGTAAAAATTGTGAAAGTCGCAGAAGGGCCCTAATTCTATAGGAAAAAATGTTCAAATATGATTCAAAATTGTTAATCAAAATTACATTGCATACTCTAATAGAGTACCTGACTCCCCAGAGAATCGGACCCGATATTTGCTGCAAGAAAATTTTTGTTATTACAGTGTTTTAATATATATATATATATATATATATATATATATATATATATATATATATAAGAAGTTATATATAGTAATATGTATATATATATATATATATATATATATATATATATATATATATATATATATTATATTATTATATATATATATTTATATATATATATATATATATATATATATATATATATATATATATATATATATATATATATATATATATATATATATATATATATATATATATATATATATATATATATATTTATATATATATATATATATATATATATATATATATATATATATATATATATATATATATATATATATATATATATATATATATATATATATATAAATATATATATATATATATATATATATATATATATATATATATATATATATATATATATATATTTATATATATATATATATATATATATATATATATATATATATATATATATATATATATATATATATATTTCATTTGTGCATGTATGCAGGTAAGCAGCAGCGATAACAGCATCAATTTGGATTTCTTCCGTCAACACCTCAAGGATAGAATATCGAATCAAGGAGTTCTTGACGTTTACGAAGGAGCATTGGAAGCCTGTCTTCCTCGAGGCGCTATGTGCAACGTAAGAACTACTGCATTATTATTATTATTATTATTATTATTATTATTATTATTATTATTATTATTATTATTATCATCATTATTTAATTATTTTTATTATTATTATTATTATTATTATTATTATTATTATTATTATTATTATTATTATTATTATTATTATTATTATTATTATTATTATTATTATTATTATTATTATTATTATTATTTGGAAAAGGGTAATTATATCAAATATCGATTATTTTTTCCGATAATCGTACGTTTTCGGATATCTTTGTTACCCATATATGTAAATATATTTTGTTCTAAAACGTTAAAAAAACTTTGATTTCGGCTATATTTACATAAAATATTTTTTCAAAACTGAAATATTTTTTGATAATTACGTATATATTAACTTAAGTGCCTTATTTTAAATAAAGAGTAACATAGTATAGATGCATATCTGGTTGGCTTACGTTCGTAAGTTTTATTTAAAAACAAATAAAATTTGACGGCTATATTTGCAATTTTTTTTCAAATTTTTTTTTTTTTTAAATTACGTAAATTTTTATTTTTATTTTTTTAACTAAAAATACCATAGGGTAAATGCACAGCAGGTTGGCGCACATACACGGAAGACCGCTCGCTAGAAAAGCTCGCTTCAAAATGCGCGCACGCGAGCGTGACGTACGGTTGTTATATGGCAACGCTTGCTTGCAGCGCGACTTTAAAGCGAGCGCTTAAGCGACTAGTCTACCATGCATGTATGCCAACCTGCTGTGCATTTACCCTATGGTATTCGTTTAGCCAATATATATATAAAGAAACGTACTAATTTATATATATATATATATATATATATATATATATATATATATATATATATATATATATATATATATATATATATATATATATATATATATATATATATATAAATATATATATATTTATTTATACATATATTCATGTGTAAATGTGTTTTTAGTATCGATTGCATGAATTCGAACACATTCTTTGATGGGAATATTATAAATGGATTATATTTTCAAAAATATTGATATTTGATAGAATTACCTTTTTCCAAACTATTACCATTATTATCAACATCATCATCATCAACCAACTTCTCTCCCCAAGACTGGAGGTAAGGTGTAACATGCACGGAAACAGAAAAGTAGTTGAAGAATATGACGCAAGTCGAAAAGAAAGCACAGCCTTACCACCCCCTTTATACCTTTTAATGAGAACTTGTCGCAGTCAGAAAATCCACCCTAGAGCTTCACGGGACCGCAACGGACCACTATGATATATCTCGTCATGGTATATCCCTGACCCAGGTAGGCCACAACCATACCCTCTAACAAAACCCCGCCATTTACTCTTATTATGCACCTTTCTTCTCGCCTCTGCCAACTCACATTTCTCTCCTCCAGGCATTCCTTTACTGACTCAATCCACTTTTTTCTTCGGTCTCCCAGCCGGTCGATTTCCAGCACACTCACCACTATACATCCGCTTAACCAACTGACTATCATCCATCCTTTCCACATGACCAAACCATCTCAACGTGCTTTCATTTATTCTCTCATTTACTCCTTTCTTTACACCACACAACTCTCTAATACATTAATTCCTCATTTTATCAATTCTTCTCACACCTAACACACTCCTAAGATTGTCCATCTGAACACATTGTACTTTAGATCTATATCTCTTATTCCAGACCATAGTCTCACTACTATACATTAACACAGGTAACAACATACCCTCATGTAAGACCCTAGCGCATTCAAAACTTAGTCCCTTTACATCCATCAACGATTTAATTGCACCAGCCACCTTCCTGCCATTCACAACTTTCCTGCTACACTCTGCATCATCCATTCCCTTATCATCCAACATATATCCTAAATATTTAAACTCAGACATTTGTTCCAGCTGCTCACCATCTAACATCATCATTTCACACCGAGGACTATCCTCACTCACAACCAAAACCTTACTCTTATCTACGTGTGCTTTCAAACCCCTCCTTTTACACACCCTGCCAAATCTCTCTGCCAATCCTCTCAAA
The DNA here is from genome assembly GCA_015478945.1 of Trachelipus rathkii. Taxonomy (NCBI): domain Eukaryota; kingdom Metazoa; phylum Arthropoda; class Malacostraca; order Isopoda; family Trachelipodidae; genus Trachelipus; species Trachelipus rathkii. The sequence continues at coordinate 29,661 of JABUQX010045898.1, forward strand.
CTCTCTTCAGATTCACAACACAAAACAAACAAATCATCCGCATATAATAGGTAGGGCACCTCCACTCTCTTTCATTCTCCATCCTTTTAACACCATCCCTTGCCACCCCCACCTTTAATTCTTTCATAACCCCATCCATATACAAACTGAATAACCAAGGAGATATAACACATCCCTGCCTCATTCCACTATTAATATTAAACCAGTCACTTTCGACTCCATTTATTCTTACACGCTTCACTATCGTCATACATACTTTTGATTCCATTCAGAAGCCTACCACCAACACCATATATCACTAAAACCTGCCATAGAGCTTCCCTATTAATCCTATCAAACGCCTGTTGCAAATCCATAAAACCTAAATATAATTTTTTCTTCTTCTCCTTCATTTTCTCAATCATTTGTTTCAATGTAAAGATTTGACCCACACACAAGCTAGCACTCCAAAACTCACCTTGTTCTTCACCAATCAGTCACTCGACGCACTTTCGACCAAAATACCAGCATATATCTTCCCTACAGCACTCAATAAACTAATTCCCCTATAATTCCTACAGTTATCCTTATCTCCCTTACCCTTATATAAGGATGCTATTACTGCTCTCCTCCAATCCCTCGGAACTATACCCTCCATAAATTCTTTGTTACGCAACTTCCAAATCCAATCAATCACCATCTCGGCTCCGTTCTTGATCATTTCATCAGTAATTTCATCTATACCTGCAGATTTACCATTCTTCAACTTTCTCACTCTACCCATTATCTCCTCCTTGCTAATGACCTCATCCCCAAAATACCTACTCCTTCTTGCACCATACAAACCCACAGTCATTCACTATCACTTCTTCATTGCTGCCAAAGTTATGCAGATTTTCGAAGTGTTGACTTCACACTCCTCTCACATCCATTTCATCAGTTACGAAAGCATCATCCCTATTCATAATTCTAAGCAGATTCCCCTTATTCTCATTCTTAACCTCTCGCGCTTCCCTCCAGAAGAGCTTCCTATTGCCTTGTAAGTCCCCATTCATCCTCCTTCCAAACTGTTCATTTACCTCTTTTTTCCTTCAACGTATGTGCACCTTTTATTATTCCTTTTTTTCTCCTTATATAATTCCAAATATCTTTCTTTTGAAACTTCATCATTGGCTTTTAGTACATTCAACCACGCTTCTTCTTTTTTACTTTTAACAGCTTGCATCACCTCTTCATTCCACCACTCACTGTTAACATTCTTACTTCCTACCTTAGCACATCCACATACTTCTTTTGCACTGCTAACAACCGCTTCCTTCATTTGCTCCCAGATTTGTTCAGTTTCAACTTGTTCACATTCAACTGAATTACTTGCGAGCGCTCTTAAATACTTATCCTTATTACCTTGTTCACTTAACTTCTCATTCTTAATTCTACCCACTTCCTTCCTTATTACCTTCCTCTCCATCCAAGCCCCCTCTAACTTAAATTTACATAAAACAACATAATGATCCGATAATCCCATTCCTAACCCAATCACTGATTTAACATCCTACACATGGTTCAACATCTCCTTCACCAATACAAAATCAATCGTATTTTTCACTTCGATACCATCTCTACATACACCAACTCTAGTATATTTATGAATATTCCTGTGTTTTAAAAAAATGTATTACTCACACACATACCTCTCTCCTCAAAGAAATCAATCACCCTTCTACCATTCTCATTTTCTCCCGACCCCCAAAAAACCACCTGTTATGCCATCCCTTTTTTGATCACCTATCTAACCATTTAGGTCACCCAACACAATCAATCTGAAGTTCCTACTCAGCCAATCCAAAACATCATTCAGATTATTCCAGAAAATCACACTCTCTTCAACATTACCCTGAGATGGACCATATGTCACAACCACACATACCTTGACCTTTTTAAACTTAAATTTAACCATTAAAATTCTAGTACTAACACATACAAAATCTACCATAGCTCTATACTACAAGTCACTCATCAGAATTGCAACTCCTTCTTTCCCTCTCTCATTCTTTTCCACACCAGCACACACACATTTCAAACCACACCTCTCATTTTCACCACTTCCTTTCATCTTTGTTTCAGTCACAGCGAGCAAATCAAATATGCCCTTTCTAAATACATCCATCACCTCTCTCCTCTTCTCCTCAACATTTATTCCTCTGACATTCCATGTACCCATACGATTCATATATTTTCGCCGATAGATAGAAGGCCGCCTACGGCGATCACTACCTTCTCTGAGGCATGCATTAGCATTTCTGGCAAAAGATAGGTGGTAGTGGGCAGCCAACCCAACTACTACCGTCCCTTAGTCTCCTTCTACGACACGCAGGACATACGATGTGGGCAATTCTTTCTCCCTCACACATAGGGATATAAGGGATAGGGATGTCTGTAAGATGTTATCTAGAAGAGGGGTGTGGATATAAGTATGTGTGGATATAAGTATATGTGTATTATTATTATTATTATTATTATTATTATTATTATTATTATTATTATTATTATTATTATTATTATTATTATTATTATTATTATTATTATTATTATTATTATTATTATTATTATTATTATTATTATTATTATTATTATTATTGTGGTTTCAGGTTCACGATTTCCGAGAATGCGTCATGGACGAATGCATCAGCCGTATGCAAAATTCTTAATACAAAATTTTGTTTGGATTTTCCAAGATCTTCATTTAAATTTAAGCATTAAAAAAAGAAAATTATTATTATTATTATTATTATTATTATTATTATTATTATTATTATTATTATTATTATTATTATTATTATTATTATTATTATTATTATTATTATTATTATTATTATTATTATTATTATTATTATTATTATTATTATTATTATTTATTATATTTATTATTATTATTATTATTATTATTATTATTATTATTATTATTATTATTATTATTATTATTATTATTATTATTATTATTATTATTATTATTATTATTAACTTTCATATTTTGGCGTAGATCCTTTTCAAATATTTTAAAAACAAAAACACATCATAATGAAAATAATAAATAAATAAATAAATAAAAAATAAATAAATAAATAAAAACAACTGAAATAAATTAGTTTAATAAACCAAAAAAATATTAGAACATGATTCGTATAACTCCATAGAGGTTTCCAACCATGAGATCACAAGAAGTTCTTCGTATCTTTGCTAAAAAAAAAACTTTACTGAAAATAAAGATCTTGTACAACCCCTAAGATAATTTTTTTTATTCTAGGCTTCTCGATTATTTAATTAAGATTATATAAAAAAAAGTTAATTACTTTCAAGAATGAAAATTCTTTTTTTTATTTATGAGGAAAAATCGCAGACAAGTTTTTTTTCAGGTTCGTAAAGAGAAAAAACTGTGTGCATCCGATATCCTGTCAACAGTTCATGATAACAAAACATGTGGGGATGAATGCTATTAGAGCATGAAATAGGAATAAGTTGAGAAATAGAATAGCTTATGTTTTCTCTACCAAAAGATATTATTTATATTTTCTTGGAATCTTGAAACACTAAGAAAATATATACCAATTATGCAAAACTAACAACGGATTTACTGAAAATGCTTCCCAAAAAAATCTGATTATTATGAGATTACTGATCAGTCCAACGAAATTTTTATTCAAGGGAGCTATGGAACTAATAAATTATTTAAAGTAAATTGTCAAGGTAAAAGAGTTTTATTAAAGTTAAAAACTTGTGATGTAATTTGAAATATAATACAAAGAAAAATTATTTAGTATGTTATTTATTAATATTAAAGGAAAACATAGCTAAGATTAACTAAACGCAAAACAAAACGAAAAATTATAGGATGAATGTTTTTTTTTTTTCACAGTTAACACCACCGCACACACAGAGACCCTGTTCAATTATATCAATATTAATAATATTCTTAATGGACGAACCAATAATAAAATTAAATAAATTTCTTTTTAAATAGCAAGCATGGAAACATGGACAGGCAAGAGAAGTCGATTCAAAAGAGAATAATGTTTAAATTTATATTTTAAGCTACCTCGGCAATATACAATGAAACATCGCAAGAAGTCCTTAATTAAACCCCTTGAGGGATTCTCTGAGAAATGAAGAACATAATTGTGATAATTCTTATCTTGAGTTCGTTTCTTACGCGATTTAAACTTTCTTTCAAAGAACTTTATTATCAGAAATTAAGACGTAATATAATAAGTGGAAAAAGAACCTCTCAACAAAATGAATTATAAGACCAATATTTACTAAAAATGATGCATTTTTAAGCATTTATAGTCTATATTTTTTACCTTTTCTCTTTCTTTATATATATATATATATATATATATATATATATATATATATATATATATATATATTTTTATTTTTTATTTTATATTATATATATATATATATATATATATATATATATATATATATATATATATATATATATATATATATATATATATATATATATATATATATATATATATATATATATATATATATATATATATATATATATATATATATATATATATTTATCTTTTTTTTTATATATATATATATATATATATATATATATATATATATATATATATATATATATATGCTGAGAGGGAGATGTGATTTATTTTATTAAAATTTTTTATTTTTTTAAAAACGTTTTTTTTATTTTTTGCACAATAAAAAAAAAAAAACACAATAAAACACTACAAAGAACGTTGTTACCTTTTTTTTTTTTGGGGGAAACGTTTATTTTTAGTCAGAATTTGAAAGAACTCGACAAATCTTTTTCAAATCTGCGATAAAATTTAAATTCGGTCTAGCAGGAAAAAAATATCCTCATTTCCGATTTTAAGAAGAAAAAAAAAAGATTATTTTGGAATAAAAAAAAAGATTTCATCCGAATCATAAAGAATCCTCCACCAAAATACAGATCTGGCCCAACTATTCTAAATCTGCTATAAAAATGAAAATAAATTAGATTGAAAATAATAAAATAATGAAAATAACCATAAAACCAAACTTTCAAAAAATATAAAACAAAAATATAAAATAAAGCAAAAAAAAAGGAATTTTTCCATCACTATATATATATATATATATATATATAGTTATATATATATATATATATATATATATATATATATATATATAAAAATATAAATATTTATATATATATATATATATATATATATATATATATATATATATATATATATATATATGGGAATTCCCTGCTATTCTGCTTTATTAACACATTTATTTATAACTGGCTAAAATATGTGTGAATGAGTCACTTTTATT
>JABUQX010045900.1:0-2500 GCA_015478945.1 Trachelipus rathkii
TTCTCTATTTACTGTTATGGAAAATCATACATACAAAGGTAAAAAGAGCACATTCTGTAAATTGTGCTTCACTGAGGTGGCCAATAATAGTTCAAGAAAAGAACACTACTGAATTACAAAAAATGCAGTGATGACAAAAAAATGAAATACCTTTGGGAAATCAGAAAGGTAGAGTAACGAGTACAGGCAAAATCAAACAGGAAATGAAGCAAAGTAAGAAATGCAACAATTTGCTAACAACAGCAGAAAAAGAGCAGACAAATAAATAAGCCGTCAGTTGACACTGTTCCTATCACTGATAAATATGATTATGTTCAAATTGCTCAATGTAAAGGACAATAAAGGTCACTATATATATATATATGGTCATAGTATATATATTTAATTATCTATCTATCTATCTAATAGGCTGTAGTGATATATATAATATGTATGGTAATGCAAAGAGTAATTAATATAGGAAGGAAGAGTTGTTGCCGGTGATTACTACTTATAAGGAGTATAAAGGTACAGGTATATATATATAATATAATATATATAAGTACTATAGATACGTACGGGTATACTATAATATATAATATAGCTTATATTTTAGGGGGACTTAGTATATATATATTATTATATATATACTAGTACATTATATATATATAATAGTATAGAGTGATAGAGTTATATATATATATATATATATTATATATAGTATATATATATATATATATAGTATATATATATATATATATACTATATACTTTTTATTTATAATAAATTACATACAAAATACAATACAGATATACAAGCAAAATTGAAAACAATAATTTTCATACATTTTCTTACAGGGTTCAAGCTTTGCAGGCCTACAATCTAGCAGAAATGCTAGATGTGGATAAAAAGAAAGTACATGGGAAGAATTAGATGAATTTTCAGTAGAAGGACATTCTCTCAGTATGGAAATAATCTCCTGGCTGTCACTTTCCAAACAATGTTCGGGTCTGCAGCATGGTGGATTAGTTATAATTGACATTGCCAGATAATCAACAAGTTATGCTCCCGGAATTCTAGAACTTCCTGCCGACTGTTTTTTCAAAAAAGCCCCCCCCGCCCTCCCAATGGGGGGGGTTGGGGAGAAAAAGAAAGAGAAGGTTAGATATTCCCCCCTTCCAATAAAGCAACATGCCCCCAAAAAATTCATTCAAAAAAAAAAATCAGGCTCACAAATGAACATCCAGAAAAACTATTCTTCATAAGTCATAATTTGAACTTGACAGAGACGGAGCAGCCACAGCTCGTAGCGTACTACTTTTTTTCAATAAAAGGGAGTGTGGTAGTAGTTAAACGTCATCAAATTCATCACCCTAAAACCACATACACTATCAGCAACAGAGTTCCTCGCAGTCAGAGGTAGGCTCGAAGCGTTGTGCTCTGTAACGGACTTGAAGTATGATAAAAGGAACGCAATGCTAGGAGAGAAGAGACTATTCCTAGGCTTGAGTCAGAAGTCTGACTGCGCTCCTTAGCTCTGCCACAAAATAGCATTGAGATGAGAAATCAGATGATCAAGTAGAGCCATGATTGGAAGATTCTGAGGAGAGATGCTGCGAGAAGCATTAGAGATATGAGGAGGAGGGCTCTTATAGATAGATCTATGAGGTAGTTATTTAGTTAGGGCTATATGTATATATAATGAGCTTGAGCCGTTATAGGATCTGCCTATTAGTTGAATTGCTTTATTGTGTAGAGTAAGTAATAGCATTATAGGTGCCGAGAGTGAACTCGATTGCCTCAATAGCGAGGTCCATCATAGTTGTATCGTCGCATGTAGCATTCCTTCAGTGTGTTTACGGGCGTGTGCAGAAGAGGTAGAAAGTGGTAATGTTGAGACTGTAAACTTGGCATATGTTTTTCTTTATTATTTAACTCAGTTTTATTCTGAAATCTTATTTTGACAGTAAGTAGAGAGAGAGAGAGAGAAGAGAGAGCCCTTACTCTACTAATGTTAATTGATAATAAAGAAAAATACATTAGGAGTAAGAAAATATATATTAAAAACAAAAAAAACAAAAAAGAAGAAGATTCAATGAGATTTTTATTCAAATGCACATGTTTTTTTTAATAAAAAAATGGTAGTTTTTTTAAAGTCACTACAGCTCTAATGAGGGGTATTAAAGGTTAGCAACAAACGAGGATTTGGTTTGTTAGGCGAGTCCATCGAGGGAGAAATATGTATAAATTTGTAAGCATGACAAAGTCTTTTCTGCTGGAGATTTTTCATTATGACAGCTAATGCTTCGCTTTCACTGTCGTCATAAAGAGGAAAGACTCTCACACTATGTTTCTATGATTATGTCGTAGCGACACTGATCTGTGAGTAGACATAGAAATGGTCTGCGAGAGACGTTAAGAGAGAGAGTCATGTTTGAGAGGAGAGAGAGAGAGAGCCGGTGCACACACACACGCTAAAACTTTTTCAAGTGCATGGCTGAGAAGAATGGTTCTGTGCTCA
>JABUQX010045900.1:7500-25591 GCA_015478945.1 Trachelipus rathkii
AGTCATGTCTATTAGCGTGCGGCGAGGTGACTGTAAATAAACAAAAAAATTTTTTTTTTTTTTGCTTCATTAAATAGTTTTCTTTACAAAAACAAGTTTTATTAGATCATCTTTAATTCTAGGAGTTTTTATATTTTTACATAATCAAATATTTTAAGGGTATTGAAATGTCTTTAAATAGAATTTCCACTTTTGAAAAATGGGAATTTTTATACTTTGTTATAAAAATGAAAAGTTATGGACAGATTCTTAAATTATTTTTTTCAGTGTATATCAGTTGAGTATTTTAGCTTTAAACTGGCAAAGTAATTTTTTGTTCCAAACAGTGCATAGTGGGTTAAATCCCTGGCCTAACTTGGCCCGATTCACGCCCCCCCTCCATAAAAATTGATGATGGGGGTGAATTGGGCCACCATTGTTATTCTATTGTATGTTGTAGACTATATTATTATTATTTTTAAATTACTGCATAGCTTATCTAAATATAAAAAACAGTTACTTATATAAGTAAAAATTAAATAAAAAATGAAATTATAATGTAAAATATGATGTAAAATATTTCAAAAATTGATGATGGTGTGAATTGGGCCACCACATTTTATTCTCATTTTTTATTTATCATTATTGAAATTTAATTACTTATTACTATTTTAATATAATAAACAATTACTATATTACGTAAAAATTAAAATATAAAATTGAAATTTAATACATAAAAGAGGAATTTTTAAAAAGATGGCCCAATGCACCCCACAATGGTGTCCGATTCACCCCTTCAAAGTGAGTCTAAATGAGCTTTTATTAAACTTAATAAAACTATGATTATTAAGAATTACATTATTATTTTTTGTGTGCTTCATGAACCTCTCTACTATAGGGGCTTGATTTTCAGAAAAAAAAAAATCAAAAAGTGGGACCGGGGAAAGTGGGAAGACGAAGTTATACCTAAATGTGGCCCATGTCAACCTCCGCCAGACTTATAACCGGAATAATATATATATATATATTATAATATATTATATATATATATATATAATATTATATATATAGTATATTAGTATATATATATATATATATATATATATATATATTATATATATATTTAATATATATGGGCCAGTCTCCAGATTAGGTGCCCCCTGTATCTATAAACACTATATCTACTAAAAATGAATACATTTGAACATTCAGCGTACATTTAATGCAAGCCAAAAAAAATTATTAATAAAATATTAAGTTTAATAAATAACTCCAAAAATAAGTAGTTATAAATGCGTACGTTTCAAAACTTATTTAAACATGATACCCATAAAAAATTAACGTTTTCTTTATATCTTTCAAATACTTTAAAAGGAAACTTTAAAAATATTGGCTATAGTTAAGCTAAAATTAAATCATAAAGAGATGCAAAAATCATTAAAGAATGCACAAAAATAAATTTAATTTCGCCTCTAGAACATCTATCTATCATAGAGTTGTGTGTGTGTGTGTGTGGTGTGTGTGTTGTGTGTGTGTGTGTGTGTATCGCGCGCGCGTGCGTATTCGCATTCAAAACATTCGAAAAGAAAATATTGGGGCCATGACTGGGAACTGCGAAAATTTCGGGAACGAGGAATTTGCGTCATGAAACCTATTTATTATTATTTATTTTTTTTATCACACTTTATTTTTAATTTCTTCATTTTTCCTCCATTACAATGTGCGCTGATTTTAAAAAAATGTATTCAGTTTTACGTAGCTATCATAAGTTTTTTAAGATACAGGGGACAGCTATCGGAGGCTGTGCTACCTATATTATAATATTTTAATATATATATATATATATATATATATTATACTATATATATATATATATATATATATATAATAATTATTATTATATTATATCAGAGGAGGGCGTTCCGCAATTCCGCAATTGCGGAATAGCCGAAATAAATTGAGGAATTGCGATTGTGCGATATTTGAAAAATGTTGTGGAATTGCATTTAGCGGAATGCTATATCATTCCGGCAATTGAGGACTACCAAAAAAAATTGTTGAGTTTCAGTAAAATGCCAAAATTTATAAACAAATTTTTACCACGTTGATGTGCTGGTAGGCTTAGTCGGAAAAAAATTCAACGATCGTGTTTTTTTTTTTTTTTTTTTTTTTTGTGGCAGAGGATCATGTTTTAAAAAGGTTTCTTTATTTCTGATGTAAAATTTATAAATATTATAAAATGATATTGAAGAGTTATATTAATCGACCGATTCTCAATATCGAAAATATTTAGTTCTCGATTGTCTTATAAAGTTATAGTCGATATTGACTCATTTTATTCGTAGCAGCACTTCTAATCAGCAGACGAATTTATTCAACATTGCATTTTTATCAAATTTGTGCCTGACATTTGCTCTGATTTTATATTTCTATCACTGAAGCGGTAACATTTTGTTAAAGAAAAGAAAATTACAGGGTAATTACTATTTTAATAATTACAATACTTAACGTGAGAATAACATTGTGGTGGGAAAAATTGCATTACATGTGTCTTTGTAGCTTAATTCATTATAAATATCAGATTTTTTACCATATATTTTTAAATATTTTTTATAATATAGTTATTATAATATGTTAATATACCGTATATTTTACCATAAATGAACGTGTCACCCCAATTTCAGATAAATCTTACTAGCTCGCTTTTTCCAGAAGCCCGACTGCCAGCCCGGGCGGGCACACAGGCGCCCATGCATCGTTTCCAGGCCTATTTGCGCACTCCTACGTCACGTAAACGTCACAGTCAAGGCGCCCTTGTTAAATCCTCGATTTTGGAATTAATAAACGGGCGGGCGCGGATAGGATACGTTGTTTACAACAAATTTCTTTAGCAAACAGGTGTCGGAAATGAATTGCAAAAAGTTTTTTATATTTTTAGTTAACTTTTATATAATGGATACTAAATATCTCGTATCATTTCATAAAATAGATACATATAGAATAATAAGAGTATTGTTTACAATTGTCAGCTGATCCGACGGGCGCGCGATTGGCCGTTTCCAGGTACTTCAAATTTCCTGTCTCTGATTGGTTAATGTAATTTTTTTCAATTCGAAGCGGTTCCGAGTCGATTTTGCACACGGGCTGCACACGGGCTTCTGGGATAAACTGTATTGTACAGTCAACATAAAATGATGAATAAATAATATAACATTGGTACCCACATCGAAACCTAAACAAGTATATAATATATAATAATAATATAATATAGTATATATATAATATATATATTATATACTATTACTATATATATATATTATATGATATAATATAATATATTAATATATATATATATATATATATATATAATTTTTCAAATTAATTTTGGAATATTTCCCCAACGAGGAGAAACTACTTGGGAAGTAAATTATCCGGTTATCCGCCGGCTAACATGATACCGGCGGATACCGATAGTCCAAAAACCTTGGCCGGATAGGCCGGATACCGGATATTGCCGGATATCCGGCCCATCCCTATATATATATATATACTATATATAGTATATATATATAATTACTATTATATATATATATATTACTATAATATATACTATATTATATATTATATATATATGGGTGGGATTTAAAAAAAAACGTGTTCGTTTTTTTAAAAAAAGATTTTTTAAAAAAAACAAAGGCCAAAATTTTGGTTTTTTTTTCGTTTTTGTTTTTTTATAATTACTTATTTTTCGATATATATCAGTCTTTTTAGGTATTTAGCTTAAAAAAATATCAGTAAATAACACATATTTAAAAGAGGTTATACATATATAAGTAGAAGTTTAGTAAGCTTAATAAAGTTTATTAGTGCTTCTAGGGCATATAATTATTACATTCACATGATCTGATTATATTTATTATTATATTAATATATATATATCTAGTATATTGATATATATATATATATATATATATATATATATATATATAATATTATATATATATATATATATTAATACTATATATACTATATATAAATTTATATATATCATATATATACGGTATATATATATATATATATTCTTCATCTACCTTTTTCTCCCCAAGACTGGTGGTAAGGGGCGTAACAAGCATCAGAAAAGAAAAGTAGTAGAAGAATATGGACAAAAAGTTCGAAAAATAAGCAGCCTACCCCCCCCCCCACTCTGTTACATTAATTAGTCAGGACTCGTCGCAGTCAGAAATCCACCTTAGAGCTTCACGGGAAAATGTGAGGAACCTCAACTATGGTAAATCGTTCAGGTAAGGTTTATCTTTTAATCCAGGTGGGCCAAAACCATACCCCTCACAAAAGCCAGCCATTCTCTCTATTATGCACCTTTATTCTCACCTCTGCCAAACCCACATTTTCTCGTCTTCAGACATTCGTTTACTGACTCAATCCACTTTTTCTTCATTCCAGCCAGTTGATTCCTACACACATCCGCTTAAAGACCGATTATCATTCATCTTTCCATATGACCAAACCATCTCAAATTACTTTTCATTTATTCTCTCGTTTACCCTTTCTTCACAACCACACAACTACCTAATATGTTCATTCCTCATTTTATCAATTCTTCTCACACCTAGCATGCCCTAAGTTGTCCATGCTGAACACAATGAACTTTAATCTATCGTTCTTATTCCAGACGCATAAGTCTCAATACTATAACATAACACAGGTAACAACATACTGTCATGTAAAGACGCTAGCGCACTAAAGAACTTAGTCCCTTTACATTCACCGCAACGTTTAATTGCACCAGCCACTACTGCATTTCACAAAACTTTCCTACTAACCTGCATCATCCGTTCCTCATATCCAACAATACCCTGAAATATTTAAACTGCAGAACACTGTTCCAGCGCTCAACATCTAACATAACTTCACATCTGAGGACTGTCCTCACTCACAACCATAAGCTTCCTCTTATCTAACGTTTACTTTCAAACCCCTCCTTTTACACACCCTGCAAAATCGTCTCTACCAAAATCCTCTCAAACTCTCCCGATTCGCCACACAAAACAAATCTGCCGAATCATGTAGGTAAGGCACCTCCACTGCATCCCATTTCTTCCATATTCTAACACATATCCTGCGCATCCACCTGAATTCTTCATAACCCAACCATATACAAATTGAATACAAGGAGACATAATACAACCCTGTCTCGCTATTAATACTAAAACCAATCACCTTTTGACACCATTATTCTTTACAACACGATGCCTCACTATCGTCCATACATACTTTGATTCCATTCAGTAAGCCTATCACCAACATTATATATCACTAACACTGTAACTTGCCATATGACCTTCCCTATTAACCCCTATATACCCTGTTTTGCAAATCCATAAAACTTAAATACAATTTATTCTTCTCTCCTCATTTTCTTATCATTTGCTTCAAGTAAGATTGATCCACACATCTCTACTACTTCCTAAACGCCTTGTTCTTCACCATCAGTCTTTAGTCACTCTGCGCAACTCTTTCGACGCAAACACCAAGCTATACTCTTCCTACAACACTCAATAAGAACTAAATACCCTATAATTTCTACCAGGTTCCCTTTATTCTCCTTACCCTTATATAAGTGGTACTATTAATGCTCTCCTCCAATCCCTCGAAACTATACTCCTCCATAAACGCTTTATTACACAACTTCAAGATCCAATCAATCACCATCTGCCTCTGTTCTTGATCATTTCAACAGTAATTCATCTATACCTGGCAGTAATTTCACTATTACCTGCAGATCTACATTCTCAACTTTCTCACTCTAACCCATTTCCTCCTCTTTGCTAATAGCCTCATCCCAAAAATACCTATATCCTTCTTGCACACCATCAAACCCACACACAGTCATTATCACCTCTTCATTACTGCCAATAATATACAGATTTTCAAAGTGTTCTTTTCCACACTCCACTCACATCCATTTCATCATTACAAAAAACACCATCCCTATTCATTTATTCCTGAGCAGGTTCTCCTTTACATTCTTACTTCTACTTAACACACCTCACTATACTTCTTTTTGCACTGCTAACTAATTGCTCTTTCGAATTGCCTTCCAGATTTTATTTCAGGTTTCACAACGTGTTCACATTCAACTGATTTACCTACGAGTGCTCTTACATTCTTATCCTCATTACCTTGTTCACTAAACTTCCTCACTCTTAATTTTACCACCTTCTCTTCCGTATCACCTCCCTCTCCATCCAAGGTCCCACTACCTTACATTTTACATAGAACAAACATAATGATCGCCGATAATCCCATTCCTAACCCTCACTGATTTGGAAATTCCAAGCACATACTTCAACATCTCCTTTTTCCACCGACACAAAATCAATGCATACGTTTCACTTTCGATAAGCCATCTCTACTACAACCCAACGTCTAGTATACTTAAAATGGATAGCTCTTCGTGTTTGAAAGAACATACCTCTCCCTCACCGAAATCAATCAGCTCCTAACCATTCTCATTTCTCCGACACCACTCAACAAACCACCTGTTATACGCATATATATATATATATATATATATATATATATATATATATATATATATATATATATATATATATATATATATTTGATCCCTGGGATCTAACTAAACATGCTGTGCTGGGAAAAATATATTCAATGAACATAGGTCGGGAAATTCACAGTTGAGGAGATATATTTTTTATTTTTTTGAATAACATTTTTAAAGGGCGAACTGAAATTTAAAATTGTAAGTTTTGTTTTTTGCGTTGTCTCTAAAATATAGAATTAAATATCATTGGTAAGATTACTGTCGCTTAAAAAATTTGGTCTCAAAGTAATATTTATGTAAAAGGAAGCAAATGAATCAAAAGAAACGAATTACCCTAAAGACAGTGTGAAAATTAGCCCAGATAAAATTAATATTTTAAAATAAAAAATATTTTACAAAATTTAGCTTCAGCGGAATGATACTTGCAACTACCTCTTAAATAAAGTATTGTGAAATAAAATTCAGGTAAAATGACTTACCATTTTATTTTAAAATGAACATGTTGCTGGTTAAAAAAATATTAAAAAAATATTTAACACTAAAAATAAGTTAGGTACATTGAAAATATAAACTTGACATAGAATTCTAAAACTGAAGTTAATTAAAGAGGCCCTTACTAAGACTAGCAATTATGAAATGAAATTTTATAAACATTTAATCAAAGTCTTCATCCTCTAAATCTGTATCTGCTAGAGTATCCGTTATATTAGAATCAGTGGGCATATTGGTATATTCATGATGAAATAATGTGGGCATTACATTGTTCATGCAAAGTTTATTAAGATCATCATATTTTTGTTTTGAAATTGGAATTAGTGCTTCATAGCAACTAGTTGGAGATGTTTCAAGTTCTTTTTGAACATCTATTTCAAAGCCCGGTGCTTGATGATCCATGGAGTTTTTAATATGTATTTTATTAGGGTATTTTTTATCAAAAGTGCAAATGTGTATCTTACTTATGTCAGTAAGATTTTCCATAAAATATTTCTTGCCTATTACATCCCACTTATTAAAATCTTTAAAAGTCAAATATTCTACGTTGTACGGTATTGGATCTTGTCTTGCTGTTGCTAGAACAGTGTACCACTGAGAAGGAGCCCAAATAATGATATCTTTAGTATTTTTCTCAACAACAGCATGTACAGACTCCACTGGCATATGCGTGTGACCTGTTAGTAAGAAATTTATTTGGATTGTCTCAAGAAACTTGCAATTTTGCAGAGTTGCATGAATCATGGCTAGAATTGTTTGGTTGCGGTTTTTCTGTTGACAGCAGTCACAATATAATAATATATGCTTTACAGATTCGCGTTTGTCAACCATGGTTATATATCGGTGTAAAATAGAAGCAATTTCATTTGCACCACGCATCCCGTTCACTTCATTCCAGAGAAAACAAAAAACATCGTGAGTACCACTTTCATAAAACGTGAGGTTGTATACAGAAAGTTTGCGAGAAAAATATAAATGCACACTCTCACCATTAGGTGTGTTAAGCACCTTTTGTAAATCAAAACTTACGCACAAGGTTTCAGGAAATGTCTTATGGATATTCTGATGTGCTTTAAAGCGATTATATGAATGAAGTTTTTCAGTTGTATGATCTAACTCAGCTTGCTTTGTTGTCCCGTCAGTTATATTTGTACGTTTAAATCGGAGACATTTTTGACATTTACCTTTTTTGGGCACATGAAACCCAATGTTAAAATATTTACTTAAGATACTTCGAAATACTCTTTCACTCACAACATCCACTCCCTGCTCAATGTCACTTTTTGTGTAAAGCTGATATAAGTTACAAACGCTTTTGAACTCTTGCGAAAGATATACACGAGTCGAACCCTTTCGGCAGTAACGAGAGGGTAAGGCCGGAAGGGTTTTAAGGAAGTTCATTACTGTTAATTTAGTTTTTTGCTTTAATTTGCTCGGCGGTATCCTTTTTCCACATATGGCGGAACCAAATGGAGCGTTGTTTAAGGCATCATAAATAAACTCTTGAGAAACATCCAATGTTTCAGTTAAGAACTTGAGACAGATGGGTCGTCTACCTTCGCCTTCATTAATGAAATATTTAAAAATAAAATGACGTTTCTCTGAATCTGTGTCTTGTTCCTGTAATTTTTGAGTCATATGAACAATCCAATCTTTACGACGATTTTGAGGAAGGTCCCAAAAGTGGTCAAAGATTTGCTTTCTTCTCTCTTCTGATATCGTTTCACAATTATTTCCACATTTTTTACCTAAACATGGATTTGGATTAACTTCTTTTGCAAGCACTACAACATCGTCAGATTTTGTATGTTTTTGGCTAGACTGTGTGGAATCATATTTCATTTTCTTTTTACTTTGTTCTCTATTATCGCTACTGCCGGGTGACGCCTTATAATCCGATAAATTATTCAAGTATGGGGCAGTTTTCTTTTTCCTAGTATGATTTGTTTTTTTGCCAGTTGAAGTTGAAGGACCAAGGAGGGCACCTTCATCACTTCCAGTTAATTGGATTAAAGTAGGTGGGTCGCCTAAGATAGGTAACTCTTTGTTCATGTTCGTAATGTTAATATATTGCTGCAACTTTGTTTACCCCGTTATGCGGTAAACCACATGTTTCTGTGTAAATATCGTAGATTATCCCATGAGCTATATGTATTAAGTCCTCAATTATATCGACGTCATCAAGATGGGATGTAAATTCGTTTTTCATTTTAACCAAAGCTGTAACATTTTCAGATGAACGAACTGTGAACCCCATACATGTACGCCAGAATGTCGCATTATCAAGGGGTTTCCAATAGTGCGTACATCAGGCTTTTAATATTGTCACAACGAGAAAACAACCTCGATTCTATTAGAACCTCTCACACTGTCTCACGCAGCTAATATTCATACGAAGTCCGCATGCATCACATGACTCACCACTTAGCCTTATCACCCCATCGCCTCCTCGCGATATCAATAATCTGAATGATTCTTAACAATATGAAATAAGGGATCTATTATTTGCACCTCCGAGCGGAATACAAGCAATGGTATCGGCCTCCATTCGGCTTTTACGAATAAATATAAAGACATATCGTCCGTGGAATAAACGCACGCACGAAAAGAATCAATATCACCAACAAAGCTAGCGTGGGATGACGAACCGTCAATAAGTACCAAACACAGCGAAAAATGTCAAACTGATGAAACTCAAGTGTATAAACAGCCAAAATCAATGATTATTCTTTTCTTTTCATTCCAATCAGAGAAAGTAAACAAGAATACGGATTACGAACGAACCATATCAACTCGAACGTCATATAATGCTAGCCTGACAAAAAAACACAATAATTTGAAACAAACAAAAACAAACAAAACATAAACAAAAGTTTTTATCGCAAACACTAACATAAAAATAGGTTCTTTGAATTAAATATCACAGTAAGGTGTAATAAGTAAATCACTAAAGCAGTAAAGCAGTAAATCAAAAATCGAGTATCATTTTTGGATAAACATAACAAAAAATACGTTCTTTATATATATATGACCAACGAATATATGCTAAGTAACAAAGTTTTCACATCAATAAAGCTAATCACATCATAATCTGCACTAAGAAACATATAATGTAAGCCAACGACAAACCCTAAACAACCTTATGCATGAAAAACACTGGCCAACATAAAAGTTCATACTTAACAACAGTAAAGTAACTAACATTGCATACAGAACGTAACCTATACACACTTTTTTCATTAAAAAATGAACAATTAAATAAAAACTTTATCATAATCTTACCGTAATTATCGATACTGATCAACCAATATATGCTAACCTAACAAAACGTTTTCACATCAATAAAGCTAACATATAATAAACTGAAACTAAGAACATATAATGTTAACAACGACAAACCTAAAACCCACGATGAATAGCTGCTTAACATTAAAGTCCTACTTATCAAAGGTAAAGTAGTAACAGTGCACTTAGAAAACTCAATGTATCCCCACTTTTCCCAACATATCATCAGAAGCTTAAGCAGTATTATCTAACAAATTCCCTCAACAAAATGTCCAACCTTTCAAAGATACCAACATCCTGAACTACCTTCTACCTTCATCATAGTGTCATGCCTATCAAATATAACATCATTTTGAACTATGAAATAAACGTAGATATTAGCAAAATTCTCTTGCCAAACCTAACATTGTACTCGTAAAAATTAACTAAGCTGCGTTTCTAACACATCAGTACACTAACACAGTAAATATTTACGAAATTATCTATTTCTTTATAATCAGTGTTAATTTCACATTGTCATAGTGATATTTAAAACAAACGTAACAGAAATTAAACCATAGCTAACATGATATATAACACCTACAGTGGGCAGAAACCTACAATAGATACTAACCATTATGGAACTACGAATAAACATTAATCGTAGTTTCAGGATAGCAAAATTTTCGAAGCAATCTTTGCATTACGCAGCAAGGCTCAACCTAACCGAGCTTTTCAATATATCAGCAGCAGCTAAAGCAAGTATTATCTAACAAATTCCTTATAGCAAAATGTCCAAACTATCAAAGATACCACAATCTTGAACTATGAATTGATACTACTTCATCAAACTGTCATGCATATCAAATATAAAACATTATTTTGAACTATGACTAAACGTAGACATTAGCAAAATTCTCTTCAACTAACAATACTCAGGCAAAAAATTAACCCTAAGCCAGCGTTTCCTAACACTCATCACCAGCTAACACAGTAATATCTTAAAAACATTTAGCATTTTCTAACAAAGCTAGTATAATTAACAGATCTAAACACCCTGAACTTTGAATAAATGCTTAAATAAACAATGTGTACAGCCTATCAAAGACAAGAATTATTTTTTTTCAAATTTACATTAAATTCAAATTTAACTTAAGCAAAGTTACTAACCGTGTCAAAGTAGTACATGATTCTAATCATTTTCTTCAAGATGTCTCTTAACACCATAGACAAACTAATCTACCCAGCACTAAGTGGTTTACTTTCATGAAATTAGAAGCAAATTTTCATTTCTTATTTTATCATTTTTAGGGAAGGACGCTTAAAAAGAGGCGCTCACTCATAATATAATACTTTTGTTATAATAATTATTTCCTTTTATGTTATAGCAATATTATAATTTCGAATATAAACCGAAAATAGAATAATATATATATCATATATATATATATCTATATAATATATATATATTTAGTATATATAATATATATATATATATTTATATATATATATATTATATATAATATAATATATATATATATATATATATGGTATATATATTATTTATATATAGTAATATATATAATATAATATATATATAATATTATATGAGATAGTATATATATATATATATATTAGTAATATTAATCTACTCTTTAGTCTACCAAAATGTAGTTGTGCAAACGAGTACTCATTACAACTACTAGTAACTATTAAGAAAAAAGGATTCTGACAACATACAAAAGCGCGTGGAGGAAACGATCCTGCTAGACGAAGAAATGGGAGAATGGTGCTAGTTGCCCAAATTTGCCAGTCCACATTTGATACGTGGTAGACCAAAAAGTTAAGCCACAGATGCTGTTCTGTGTTTATTCAAAATAACAGAGTAAACACAATATTTCTGATGGTGGAAGCGACATTTTTCATGTTGTACAGTGTAATCAATTCTACACATAAAAATCTGGCCTCAGTATGGGCTCCATTTTGTCTCCCATTATTAGTTGTCTATTCTTGGAACTCCTGGAGATAAACTATATATTTAAATACGCCGGATACGAAAACTGTACATGGTTTCGATATGTAGATGATATCCTCTTATGCATCCAAAAACCTTTAAGATAGACGATTTTCATACGTATGTAAATAACCTAATACCTTCAATAAAATTTACCATAGAATAGTCCCTGTATAAAATCCTCTCCCTTTCCTTGATATATTTTAATAAATTGGAATGACCCAAATACATCTTTATTTTCCGTACACAAAAGGTAAAATAACTCACAACCCCAAGTACATTCATTGGGATTCACGACATGAATTACCTATTAAAAGAGGCATAATCATTACATTGGCATTAAGCGCATATAGAATCTGTAGTAACCAAAAAATCGCTGACGAAATCAAAAACATAATAGACACTTTCATTAAGTTAATTACCCCAAAAATATAATTCAACAAAGTATAAGAAAAGCAAATCAAATTTTTATTAATAAGGAAAATAATATAAATACGAACAATCAAAAATGTATTCAACATAAATACTCACTAATAGTTAATACCGATATAAATTACAAAACTCCAAATTTAAAAATAATAACTAAATACACTTAAAAAGTTACTAAAACCAAAAATCGAAAACAATAAAGAAAAATCAGCCATTTATTCAATACCATACAATACCTGCAATAAAGAATATATAGGCGAAACAATAGATATTAACCGCCACTTATATCAACATCAATATGATATACGAACCTACAATAGAAATTCACCATTAGTAATAAACCAAATAAAAGAAGGCCATTTAATTAAAACAGAAAATAGTAAAATAATTAAAACAATAAACAATCATAAACTTCTCAAATTTTATGAATCATTCTTAATAAAAAATACCATAAACTTCAATCGAGACCGAGGTAACTATTACATAGATGAAATAATCAATGAAAGCTTAAAGTCCTCAATGTCATGCGAAGGCACTACTAAAGAAATGGAACGGAACAGCAATAATTTAAACAACAAACCAACCATGCAAAAACTTAACACGTTCCAATCGTCGTATTTTAACTGCTTGTAGACGCTCCCCTGAAAGAGGTGGGATGGTATTCCACGAAAGCTAGGATGTGTTAGGAAGAAAATTCCATTTTGTGTACCAATAATGATAGTCATTTTAATATGTTTCAATAAATCAAAATAATTTACACTTACTTGTTCTCCATCTAATTCCATTGCAATGACGAGGCGCTCGAGAGTTTGGGCGTGATCTGGGAGGGTGTCGCATATCATATCAACAACGGGACTTAAAGTCTATATATATTATATATATATATATTATATTATATATATATATATTATATATATAATATATATATATATATATAATATATATATATATATATACTAATTAGACCGGCCCTTATTTGTATGTGATTTTCTTAACTGAAATATTTTTTATCTCCCAACCTTCTAAATTGTTCCAATCCGTATAAAATGACTCTCTGTTAAGTTTCAGGTCAATCAGATAATGTTAAAGCGACCCCCAAAAGGGCTAAAGTTCCCAGTTGAAAGAAAAGAAAAACACGTATTCCTTATAATAATTTCATGTTATAGTCTTTGTTACTTTTTATGAAAGAAGAACATAATAAATAGAAACGATTTTAATTCGTAAGGAATTATGAATATAGATGGCATTACCATCCGTATGGTGACTGCTGGCTGAGTCACTGAACTCTCAGTAGTTTGGCAACAGGGTTGGAGTAGGTAAGGTGTGTTTTTCACGTTCACAGACACAGAGTTTCATGTTATAGTTATAATCGTTACGCATTTAGTACGTTTACGCTTTTTGTAGCGTTTTCTTTTGGTGCAGTATAATGGCCTCAGCATCGTCGCCGTCCGCTTCAAAACTTTCTCGCAGCTTACGAAAGGATTACGAAATTAGTCCTAATCGGAAATATAAACAAACCAAAATTTAGGGCAAAGCTACACCATCAAATTGGCAGTATCTTAGTGCCCTTTTTCCTTTAATACGGTTTGCTAATATAAATCAAAGAAAGTGCAGGGCTAGTTGTAAGGGAAGTTCTTGTATTTTGGGAAAAGGCTAGAATTCCTACAAAACGAGTGGATCATTGTGTAGAAAAAGTCATATCGCTTTATAATGAATGACAAAACCTACAAAAACGACTTATTAGAGTCACAGATGTGGAAGTGACAAAACGCACGAAATTCACCGACGTATTAGATGATTTATTTGATCTAGCTCATGAGAATGCGCTAAATATAATTAAAAACAAAGAGGATAAAGATTTTTAATTTTGCAACGAATGAGAGGAAGAGTAGGTTGCATGGCTGGCATTGATCACCGACTTTAAGCATTCGAAGAAAGAAAACAGGAACGCATTTAAAAGAAAATGAGAGAAGAAAGAGAACTTATTAGGAAATGGAAGGAATCGCGATGATTCAGCTACCGCAACTCTCATCGTCAAGTAGTGATAGGGAAAAAAATATTGGCAGCAAGCATACTATATGTCCTACTCAAGATACAGAACTAGATTCAAGACATACAGTGAAAGAGAACGAAACAAGTACTTCTGGAATGAGAGGCAAAGTAGATTTTTTAACTCCACGTTTGTCAGAAACTCTAGACAGATGCAAAATATCTGTTCGAAATGCGATACATATCCTAATAGCTGCAGCACAAGCTTTTTAATTGAACACTGAAACTTTATTTGTTAATCGTACTTCTTTGCAGCGTCGAAGAAAACATTTCAGGGAACAGAGACAAGCAGATATTAAAGTACTTTGCAGAGTCGAAGAAAACATTTCACTGGGATGGAAAGCTGCTGCCACCTTTGTCTGGCGTAGAAAAGGTTGACAGATTAGCCATAATTGTAACTTTTCAATGCAAAGAACAATTAATAGGCATACCCGAAATTCAAACATCTAGAGGAATTGATCAGGCTGTTGCCGTTTACCAAGAAGTGGAAAATTGGGGTATAGAAAATAAAATACAGGCGTTGTGTTTTGATACAACTGCAAGCAACACGGGTCGAATAAATAGTGCATGTACAAACCCTGAAAATATGTTTGATATGGAAATTTGTTAATGTTAGCTGTTTATATATATATATAAAAGGTCTACCACCAGGTCTCTTAAGTGTTACAAATTAAAATATATTTATTTAAGTCTAAGTTTGTTTTAAAAAGATTTAGAAACCTGGTAGACCATAGACAAGAGAAAGTACCGTACTGGGATAGAAAATGTCAGCCAGGACATCCGTCTCAGTATGTTGGAATTTTTACAAGGACAGTTACTTACAAAACAGAATAGAGCTGATTACCGCGAATTGCTGGAGTTGGCAATAACATTCTTCGATGGTAGTTAACCAAAAGGATTCTCATTTCGCGTTCCTGGAGCTGCAAGCTACGCACGGTGGATGGCCAAGCTATTTATGCTTTTAAGCTGTATTTATTCCACGACCAAATTGAACTGACCAAACATGAGATAAATTCAATCACAAGAATATGCACTTTTCTTATCCCACTCTATTTACGGGTGTGGCTCCTAGCACCCCTAGCGGCCAAAGCTTCAAATCTGGATTACAATTTTTTACTAAAACTAATTGAGTATAGGCAAGCAGATCCTTAAATCAGTAGTGCTGCCTTGAAAAAAATTATAAATCATTTATGGTGCCTCTCACCAGAAAATGTCGCATTCTCTTTCTTTGATGATGAGGTGTCAATAGAAATGAAGCGAAAGATGGTAACTATAGTAAAAACCGCAGAAAACAGAGATGCTGGGAACGAAATAAAACGATACATTGTTAGTAGGGAAGAATAATAAGACCTCAACTGTTTAAAAGAAAAACAGTTCTATTATTTTATTTCAGCTAAATCGAGGTTGTGCTTCTCAAGATTTACAATAAATACAAGTTTTTTAAATAAATGCCCATCTACTTGGAAAGATGATGTTATCTCCCAACGTGGGTTGCAAATAGTAAATAGCATTGTAGTTGTTAATGATGTTGCGGAAAGAGGAGTGAAACTAGTTCAGGAATATTAGAATATTCTTACCAAGAACGAAGATGAAAGGCAATTCATAATGCAGATTGTTAGTAACACTGGAAAAAGTACACGAAGGCTACCAAATCTGGCCTAATGAACCAATAAATTTTGATTGTTATTAAATTATTATTATTATTATTATTATTATTATTATTATATTATTATATTATTATTATTATTATTATTATTATTATTATTATTATTATTATTATTATTATTATTATTATTATTATTATTATTATTATTATTATTAATTTTATTATTAATGTAAATATTTCTTTCCAAAGGTTTCCGGATGATGACAACTCCAGGTATTTAAGAAGAATTTTTTTTCAATAGTAACAGTAACTGTAGTATACCTTAATAGTTAAACATGACTGCCTAATTTTCTGCGAAATTCATAACTTTAGCTCCTTTGGGGGTCACCTTAAAGTAATTATATTTAGCTGAAATTTCTCAAGCAACACTTTTTTACATTACACTTTTAGGTATCGTGGAAACTAGTATTCTCAAAACACAAATTACTGTATAGCTTGCAATATGGTTTTATAAGAGAATGCATATATATATATATATATATATATATATATATATATATAAAATATATATATATATATATATATATATATATATATATATATATATATATATATATATATATATTACAGGTAACCATCCCTCAGGAAAATAGCCTTTTTCTAGAAGGTGGCAGAAATATAAATTTAAAAACAAACACAGTTGATAACTCAGCCAATCCCAAGCAAAACAAAAAATGTCAAAATGTGAGCGCAAACGGAGGTTTTAAAAAGAGGAAGATTAAATGCAGCAGGAAAGAAAAAGAGATGAAGGTAGGGAGCTTCACAGAAAAGAGGTGGCTGGAAAGAAGGAGGCACCACTGCGAACGTCTGTGGTTCCCAATATTCTCACAGAATTTATAAAAAAACAAAGGCATTCTTTTGCTACGAGGGCAACTCAATAGAAGTGGAATGTGAGAGGTCAATTCCCTTGAGCACCTGTCATTGCAGAACCTATAGAAAAAGAGATAGTTTAATAATGTTACGTCACATGGATAGAGTGTCAAAGGAGTTTGAAAGTAAGGGATAGTTTATTAATCTTTTAGCCTTAGAATCACCCCTACCGAAAAGAATTGTGGAACCGGAGCCATCTACAAAGTGCAAACAGTACTCCATACAAGGGCAGATAAGACCTTTATATAATTGGAGAAGCTGTTCGGAATGAAAAAAAAATTCCCGCAACCTGACTAGAACTTCCAAGCTTTTTTGAGAGCGCCCTAGCAAACATTGCAATATGAGGTTTCCAAGATAGTTAATTGCTTATGTTCAGGCCAAGAATTTTATGTTATCCGTAGGTGAGAGAGGGAACCGTCGAAGAAGGTAGGAAAGTTAAGTGGTGTTATTGAGTAGCAGATGTGAAAAAGCTTTTTTTAAAAGAGTTGAATTTCATAAGATTGAGGCGGCCAAACAGGGACCTGGAGATACCATCTAGATCAGCAAGAATAGAATCGGAA
The DNA here is from genome assembly GCA_015478945.1 of Trachelipus rathkii. Taxonomy (NCBI): domain Eukaryota; kingdom Metazoa; phylum Arthropoda; class Malacostraca; order Isopoda; family Trachelipodidae; genus Trachelipus; species Trachelipus rathkii. The sequence goes on from JABUQX010045900.1 coordinate 25,410, forward strand.
GCTGAAGTCAAGAACAACTCTAGATTCAAAAAGAGTGAGCAAATTTGAAATGTGTGAAAGAATGGAGAGGTAAGCCATCGTCATAAGAATGAAGAACAGAGCCTTACGGAACCTTACGGAACAACACAATTAGTAGAAAAGTAGGAGGTGGTCGCTCCATCAACAAGTATCTGTATGGAGCG
>JABUQX010045901.1:0-10000 GCA_015478945.1 Trachelipus rathkii
AAAGATATATTTTTTTTTAAAAATGATACTCGAAATTTAACTTTTATTCGAAACTACTTTTTTACTATATACTTATATATTACTTTATTATATATATTAATAATATGTATTTAATTATATATATATATTTATAGTTAATATATATATATAATAATTATATATATATATATATATATATTTATAATTATATATATTCATATGATATATATTATACTATATATATTAATATTATATTTTATTTAAGTTTATATATATGTATATATTATATATTATTTAATCATTATATTTATTATATTACATATATATTAATATATATGGTAATAAATTTATTATTATATGTATTATATATATTATTATATAATACTAAGTATAATATAATATTATAATAATCATATATATATATATATAATAATATATATATTAAATTATAAATTTTGAATATATTATATGTATATGATATATATATTAAACTATAGTTTATTTTATACTAAGTATAAAGATATGAGATAGAATGGGAATTTTTAAAGATATGATATAGGTGATTGGGATATAAATATATGTTACGAGGATGGGGCTTATCTAAACTTATTGCTTGTTTTAATGTGCATAGGGATGTATTTCGGAGTTTAACTTTTTATCTTACTTTCTTGGTTACCTCCTCTTGGCAGATCTAGTTGAGGGTGCAAGCAGAGGATTTGTATAGTTTAATATACTCTCTTCTATGCTTGTATTCTTTCACTGTCATTAAGGTTAGTAATTGAATTAGACTGTATTCTTTTGATAGATCCTAGCATTAGGTACTTTCCGATTACATGCGTAATGAATATAAGAGCCTATAAGTTAATAATTATGTAAAAGGTACTTTTTTATTGCTGAAGATAGAGTAAATTTTTACTCATTAACGAGGACTGGCCGAGTCACAACCAATATCTACTCCCGTTTGGATACCGTGCTGCTTTCTAGTTGCACATAAATACTGAGGAGTCTATAATAGGATATATGTTTCTTCTTCCACGAATGATGGATTGTGTCTATTCTTCCTTATTGTATGACTAATTTATATAAAAAAAATCAGCAGTTATTGCCCTTTTCTCGTCTATATTTATCGTCTATATTATTAAATAGTATAGTAACTATGGTGTTACAAGACATAAGCTTAGTATATTTCTGGATGTTATTATATAATAAGATTTACTTTAATTTTATATTCAAATACAGTTTGCTTAAGACTTACTAACCTTACAATCCCCTATTCGAGATTAATTACGTTTTATATACAATTTCTACCATCTTATATAACATATATTAATCATAACTCGATGTATCTATACTCTAATAATTCAAGAATGCTTTTATTTAATTGTAATTATAGAGATGAGAGATGATGAGAGAGTAGTATGAGATGATAATGTATGAGATGTAAGATGAAGAGAGGCATCACTATCTATATTCTATAATATTTCAATCTATATAATAAATGGAGAGGAGAGAAGTCATGAATTATATAGAATGAGATCAAGAGTAGAGTGATAGGATATAGGGAATGAGAGATGCTGAGAGGCAAAATTCATAGGTTACTAAATTTATATTATTTAAATAAATATATAGAATTAATTATATACATATTAAAATAAGTTAAATATATAAATTTATAAATTAAAGAAATAGTAATTTATAAATATTTAATATTATTTACTTATTTGTACCAATCACTATTTATTTAGTAACAGGTTTTTTGAATAATAAAAAATTACATTTATTTTAGTTATCTATATAAATCTTAGTATAATATAAAATACATATAGAGTAATTAGAGTTCAAAAAAATAATATTTCACTATTTTCCATATAAAGGAGCTTGATGCATAAGAAATAGTAGTAACATATGAAAATTCAAATATTGGAAAAATTTATGTATTTTTTTACTATCAAATAATAAATTATATTAACTCATGTATTTATTATAAGGTGCATAGAACTTTTATCTAAAATCAAATAAATATTATATGTAAATATAAATTATATATATTATGACAACATTTAATACTTTGTGTAATATACCTACTATATATTTTACATATTATATTTATTTATATATTATATTATATATATATATTATTATATATATATTATATATTATATATATATTTATTATATATATTATATATTAATTTATATATTTATATGTTTATGATTGCCCCATGTAATATGCTATTAGGTTCAACTTTATCCAATTGACGGATACATATTAATATTAATTTTATCGTTTAGAGTAAAGCTATATTGGTATATTGATGTTTATAATTTTCCTATAATATTTTCAGTAATAAAAGTGTTTTATTTTCATTATATATATTAAGATATTAATTTTATAACTTATTCTACATGAGATTTAAAGAAATAGATTATTTGACTCCTTAATCTCTTCTTATTATATAGCTGTTGTCTAATGTATTCAAAGATGCACCTATAAAAGGGAATCACCGGAGGATATTATAATTTGTGATAATTTAATATTATTATATTATTTATATATATTTTAGGGAATATATTATATATATATATATATATATAATAATATATAATTATATATATATAAATTAATATATATATATATATTATATATATAATATATATCACACATACTCATAATATATATATTTATTATTATATATTATATATTATTATTATATATATTATTAATAATTATATATATATATTAATATAACTATATATATTAAATATATTCTTAATATATTCATATATATATTAATTAATATATTATTATTCATATATTGATATACATTATATTATATATATATTATTAATATATTAATATAAATATTACTATTATATAATATCTATATTACTATATTCTTATATATATATATATATATTATATATATATTAATAATATTATATACTTATATATATATATATATTATATTTATTACTATATACATATATATAATATTATATAATAATATTAATATACTATAATATATATATTAATATTTAATTATATATTTTATATATATATATTTATTATATATATATTTATATATTATATCATCTTATATATATCTAATATATTTATATATATAATATATCATATTATTATTATATATAATTATATCTATATATTCATATCATATTATTATAAATATATTTATTATATATATATATATATATATATATTTATATATAGCTTAAATTCTATATTTAATTATAAATATATATTTTATCTTATTATATTATGAAAGCTTCTTTTTTATAAATATAAGAATGTCTTTCCTTTGCTGTTATTACTAGACAAGACATAAAATAAGTAACTTTCAAGATATATATCGAAGTCATATTTAATCAATATTGGTTATAATGTATCAATATTTATTAAATTTTAATTATTTGAGCTTATTGACCAGTTTTGGAAGTATTGCTTTTTAAAAAGCAGCTCTGGGTTGGTAGAAAAAGTTTCCTAGGACACTTAGAATTAAAATTAATGAACTAATGAAGAATTATTTGATAAGCTACACATCGTCTAAATATATATGGACCTTCTTGTTTGCTGGGATTATAGTGTTGCCGTTAATTAGTCGTAAATGAGTATTAAGTATCGTAGTATGTAGCCTTTAGTCCCTACGGATGACCCATATCGATTAGGTAATGTTACAGTAGACTAGTAGTTCCAGGTAGGACACTATATACAAGTGCGGTAGGCAGAGAGACCGAGAAGCTACTACGCGTGCGAGACGCTCAGTTTTCTTGGAGAGAGACTCATTGTTGGAACGGGCTCCAATAGAGAGTAGGGTGGGGTCAAATTCCTGACGCATACCGAGTTAGAACAACGGGTCATGTGTATTGTTCGTGTGTTGTCGAGTTTAATGACAAAGAATTCTGTACTGAATTGCGGTTTCCCATTGTTATACATGTAAGAGTGAATTATTCGAAATCATTATTGAAAGGGACTTACTGAAGTATGTTGGAGTATGTTCAAGGTTTAAACTTCTCAAGAAGTCTTCCGCTGAGTACTCGCATTATAAGTTTTTACTCTCTCTCAGCAAATCTACTCACATCCATTGCATGTTACTCCAATAAATATAGGCAACGATGAGCATGTTTTCTTAACTGACTCTGTACTTAAGTGTTATCATGAATTACTGATGCAATAAAGGGGTATAGAATCATAGCATCACTTTTCTCATGGCTGGCTTGAATTATTTATATTTCTCTTTACTTCTATTTATTGTCAGTATATATGGTTAACATGTTTTATCACTGTTCCTTATATCGTTTTTCCACCCACCACCGTCAGCATCGAAAGAAGCCGATTTCTCTCGCGACCTCTCTATCATTACATATAAATTAGAAATGATTTCGAAATTTAAAGATGAGTAGAAATTTATCTATTTACAGAATTTTTTATTTAATACATTATTAGCTGTTTTATTATTATTTTCTTTCATCAATCATCTATACATGAAATTACACATCTTTAATACATATAGCACAATTAAATCATTTCTAGCTTAGCATAAAGGCTCTACAATTCTTTAAAGCAATATCAGGGTATCAAATATTATTTACAGGAAAGTTTTTTTATTTTTTTTATTTTTTTAAATTAAAGTCCTTGTGAAATAAAGCGACATATAATAGCTAAAAATGCGTATAATCGTCAAATTTATAATTACAAAAAGTTATATAATTGTCATCATTCAAGTTAATAAAATCTCACAATATATTTAGATTTTCACATTAATAGTAAATATTTTTTTTCGTTTTTTTATTATTGTTATCCGTAGGATATCTCATCTCCAGTTAATCTAATTTTCTTTGGTTGATCCTTTATTTTTATTTAAGAGAAGCTGAGTAATGATTTTTGATATTATGTATTCTACTATGAAATTCGACTATAGAACTCTCTTATATCATAGCCAAGATCAATTTTAGGCAATAATTGCTTTAAGGAATTATTCGCGACTCATTGACCCCTTCCCTCTATCCAATAGATAATTTTCAGAGTCATTTAGATAGGTATTTGTTCGCAATTACAGAGTTAGCATCTACCGTCCTGGCAGCCCTGGAGCTGTCATTTGAATACAACCTAAGTTGGATAAATGGCAAAAATTTCCTTAAATAATAAAGTTTATTGTTTATACTTGATAGAATCAAATATTAATGCTTATATGAAATTTAATTTTTACATCAGATAAGTAATAATAATATTTCAGTGTCTAAATATTGGTTTGGCAGAAATATAAAATTAATATTTTATTTTATCTTCTTTTGGCATGAAAATTATATACTTTTTTATTACAATAATTATTTCATAAAAATAAATTTAGTCACCGTATGTATAGCGACACGTGTTAAACATAAATTGACACTCACATTAATATTAAGTAGTATTTAGAAATATATTGTATACAAAAATTATGTACTTTATTTACAGCAGTCCAATATTTTTTGTGGGATGGATTCATATGTTTGAAAATTATGTTTACTGATTTTATGCCTTCGTTCATCATGCGGAGAAATATTAATTCAACTATATCAGGTACATTTTCTACCATATTATTTATTATTTTTTTTAATTACTTACTTACCAAGTTTCAAATAATTATCTAAAATTTTTAATGAGTCTTTATACATCTATATATTTAGAACTGATGAAATTTTGCACATCTATATTTATGTAACTGCGATATTTCTATCTTCAATTTATAACTCATTCATATATGATTATAATATAAAAATATAATTTTTTCACCAATAAAAATATATTTCCTATTATATGTTATAGTTTCTAGTTGAATTACTTTATATATTATATATCGTACTATGAGCCTAGTTTTTACTCTTTCACATTTTTTCATTACCTATATAATTTTTATCTTTTATATATGTTGATGATTAGATTTGACTTTAGTTTATTAATTTGAGTCGCCACTTTTCAATTCGAAGAAATATATATAAAGAACATTATTTACTGATAAGCAGATATATGTCTATAATACTGCCAGTCCTATATGGCTGTATATTTGCAGAGTGTCTTGTGACCTTAGTATTTGAGATGACCCTACAAAGACATCCCGTCAGGTTTGGCCAATAAGCCATTACATGAATTGTTGTATTGTATTGGTAGAGATATTTGGAGCTCTATTGAAAGATCAATAAAAGTGGAATGGTACGAGTTTTTAGTAATATTTATAGATATTATAGATATTTTACGATTAATGATGAGAGTTCAGTTATTAATAATTGATTGTTAGTATTGTATAGGGATTTATATAGTTAGATATATAATATTACGCTCTATTTTGTCTATTGTATATTTAATATTAGTGTTATAAGGATGCATGTAGATAATTTATTAGTTTTACCTTTCACCTGTTGATAATCTATTTTAGATTAGTTGTAATTAGGATTTAACATTAAATTAGCCACTGTTAATTGTATCCTTCTTAATTAATAGTTGATGGTTTGTGTGTGAAACGATGTATGTAAGTGATAGCAGCTTAAATATTGAATTGTAATTATATATATATATGACATATTTACTACTCCTGAGTGAGTTTTATCATATCGATTGCATGTTTATCCGAACATTTTTATTTGATAATAGCGGATAAGATAGTAAACTTGTATTGTTTTGGTGTATGGAGTAAATTGCGAAACATAAAACTGTATTTGTAATTATAAGAGTTCGCACGCGTTGCATTTTTAAAATATTTAAAGAGATTTTGATAAGTACTTAAATCTTATTGTAACCTAACTTATCGTCAGCTTATTCTTTATAAACCCATATAACGTGTAATAGTGTTAGATAGGTGTGGAGATGATTTATTATGTTAACGAACTTTCCTTGTTTTAATATATCATATAATTTCACAACCTAAATGATGCTGTAATAGATAAGGCCTTTTGAGATAGAAGGTAAAGATATTGAAGAATTTTTGTTACTATTCGAAAAGCAAGGCGCTCTTCGTTTATCTTATTTCTCGTTCGTCGATAATGTAAAGATGAAAAAAATTGGAGCTTCGGTGCTAGATTAGTCGAGCAGAGTAGAGTGGAGCTTGAGCGCGATATATGATAGGTAAGGTATAGAGTATATATCCTACTAGTTTCTTGATCACTATACATTAATATATATAGCACTCATTACATGTGTTATTATAACATTTACCTTGCCTTCATTGTAATCATACCTTAACATCGGCCGAAACCTCCATATGTATTTTAAAACGTAGACTGTACCAATTCACATAATACATGACCTTACCAATGCAATCAATAGTTTTAGCCTTTAGATTACATAGTTTCACACTACCATTAACCTCACTCATTAAAGATATATACTATATATATATATATATATAGTATAGGTAGCATTGATCCTTTCGTCTGAGCTTTGATATTCGATTACCGATATATATCGTATATTCGAAGTATTGATATATAGATACTAATTTGGATATACTATATATATATATATATATATTATATTATATAATTATATATGTATATTATATATATATATATATATATATATATATATATATATAATTATATATATATATATATATATAGTGAAGGGCAATATCTAGATAATGCATCGGCGATACGTATAGATCGATACATTTGTATCGGTTATCGGTATCGCTTAGACAATTCCTAAATGTATCGACTATCGGTATCGCTTTAGGCTTTTCTATAGATGTATCGGAAAAAAATCGATAAGATACTCGATACATTTTCCAAAACAAGTTATCAACTATATATATATAATATATATATCATATATATATACGATATATGATATATATATATATATATATATATATTATTATATATATATAATATTATATATATATATTATATAATTGTATAATTCAATGAAAGAGTGGGGAGGAGAAGAGACGAGGTGGAGAGAAATATGGGGGAGTAATGGAGAGAAGAAAAGAAATATTGCAGGAGAGAACGTTGATAGATTTCTGTTTAGGAAGGAATGAAGATCATGAATGGTTTTTTCCAACATAGGAACTCACATAGGTTTCACAAGATATAGATGGAAAAATATCACAAGAGAATCGATCAGAGATCTATTAATTATAGACTATAAAATATCGTCTGACTAGTGAGGCTAAAACAAGGAAATGTGAGTGATACTGGAGTAGCATATATATTCGGATCTAGATTATTATTGGTGACGGACTGAAGGTGAAGACAGACAAGTTGCAGAGATAAAGAAAAGAGAAATGTGAGTAAAGTGGAGTCACTGAAGGAGTGTGACAAGAGGGAATATATTGAAATTATAAGTCAGGAAGACTAAGAACAATTAGAAGGAGTCGGAGAGATAGGGGGGAGAAGAAGTAAAGAGGGCAGCAGAGAAGACCCTGGGGAAAGGATGGGTAGGAGGAACGGGGAAAAGACACAAGAGGCGGCTGACTGAAGAAGTGAAGAGGCAATAAAGAGGAAAGCAGTATTGATGAAGGAAGGTGGTTGAAAAAATAAGAAATAAACAGACAAGGGCCAGTATATGGAGGTAAGAAAAGAAACAGAGGAGAGTGGAAAAGAGAAGAGTAAAAGAAAAGGCAGCAAGAGAGAGGGGGAAGAAATTATGGAAGATGTGAGGGCATAAAAGGAAGAGGATTTTTAGACTGACAAAACGTATAGAGGATTCAAAGAGGAAAGTGTGTAATATCAAGGATAAGCAAGGTGAATTTTTGGTGAGATCAACAGACAAACAGGAGATAAACTGAATACTTCAAAACTTTACTGTTAATGAGCAAGGTTGGGGATGGGAGGAGAAGAGTAGTTGAAGTATCACACCCAGAGGCCTGATTAATGCTCGGGTCTCATCTGAGTTGCATCGATTTGGCATGTTCCTTGTTCTGGTGTCTTCGGTGGTGTTGGTGTTGTGATGGTCTCTTTCAAGTGGATTTCCTCTTTGTTCCCTCCTTTCACTAAATTTCTTCTCTCCCAATCCCCAACCTTGCTCATTAACATTTTACGTTCCTTGAAGTATTCCGTTTACCTCCTGTTTGTCTGTTGATCTCCAAATTCACCTTGCTTATCCTTGATATTACACACTTTCCTCTTTGATCCTCTAATACGTTTTTGTCAGTCTAAAAATCTCTTCCTTTTATGCCCTCACATCTTCCATAATTCCTTCCAACTCTTTCTTTGCTGCCTTTTCTTTTACTCTCTTTTCACTCTCTCTGTTTCATCTTACCTCCAAATACTGGGCCCTTGTCTGTTTATTTTATTTTCAACCACCTTTTAAACTTTTGAACTTTTCTTCTGGGCCTCCTTCATTCTTCAGTCCCGGCCTCTTGTGTCCTTTCCTCGTTCTCCTACCCATTCCTTTAACGAGGGTCTTCTCTGCTGTCCTTTTTTACTTTTCTGTTTCTCCCCCCTAGCTCCGACTCATTCTAATGTCTTTGGATTCTGACTTATAATTTCAATATATTCCCTTTTTCTTGTCACACTCCTTAAGTGACTCCACTTTTAATCACATTTCCTTTTCATTATTCTGCAACTTGTCCTGTCTCACCTTCGGTCCGCACCAATATTATATCTATGATCCGAATATAATTGCTACTCCATGGTAATCATTTCACATTTCTTGTTAGCCTACTATCAAACGATATTATCTATAATAGTTCTTGATCGAATTCTCTTGTGATTTGTTCCATCTATTATCTTGTGAAATATGTGAGTTCTATGTTGGCAAACCATTCATGAGTCTTCATTCCTCTCCTTAAATCAGAAATCTATCACTTCTCTCCTGGCAATATTTCTTATTTTCTCATAACTGGTCCACCATTCCTCTCCACCTCTCCTCTTTCCTCCCCACTCTGCATTGGAAAATCTAACAATATATATATTAATAATTTAATATATTATTATATATTATTAATATATATATATATATATATATATATTTATATAATATTATATATATATATTATATATTATATATTTGATAACTTTTTTGG
>JABUQX010045901.1:17500-31364 GCA_015478945.1 Trachelipus rathkii
CACTACAAATTTATATATATACATAAACAAATATACATTTAAAGTTATATATAATAAATATAGTATATATATTATATATATATATATATAATAATATATTATATATATAAATATATGTATATATATATATATAAACTATATATATATATAATATATATATTATATATATATATATATATAATATTATATATATATATTATATATATATATATATATTATATAAAGGGTGAAACTAAGAAGTCATACCCGCATGATATATTCGAAAACTAAGTATAGGTACAGAAACTAATAACATATATGGAATCCGCGTATGAAATTTGTAATGGAAAATGAAAATAATATTTAATTTTTTTAATTTTTTTTTTCATACTCTCCAAAACTACGAGAGGTACAAGAAAACTAAATAGCATATTTGGAATCAGCGTATGAAATAATGTATGAAAAAGTTTTTTTTTTTAACTAAAAGAATACTTCCAGGTAAACCGCAAAGATGCAAAGAGTCGGGGTTTCTCGGCCTCTGGGGGACGACGGGTAGGACTATTTCCCCCTCCGGGAGGGTCTCGCCGGAACCCCCGCTCTTTGGTATTTGGGTGTCGCGGGAGTTTCTCACCCCTCCCCTACGGGGTATGGAAAGCCCCTCCCCCTGTCCCCCGTCGGCTCGAGCCCCTAATAAAAAAATTTATACTGCTGATTCTATATATGTTTTAGTTATTTCTTCTACCTATCGTAGGTTTTGGAGATATAAAAAAGAAAAAAGTAAAATTATTTTTTTGTCATTTTTTTACAAATTTTCATACGCTGATTCCATATATGTTATCAGTTTTGTTGTACCTATCTTAGTTTTCGGGATATCATGCGGGTAACTTCTTTAGTTGGCATATATATATATATTAAATATATATATTATATATATGTATATATAGTTATATATAATTATATTTATAATAATAATATTATATATATATTATATATATATAATATATATATATATATATATATATATATATTATTGCTCCTGCTGTCTAGACGTGTGCGCTTGGTCTCCCCTGTGCTGTTTTAGCTATGTCGGATTAAAGGTTCAGGGGTTTTATCTCAAGTTTTAAATAAATGTCCTCTATTTTTTAGCGTTATTTATTGTTAATTAGTGTTTTAATACTTGTCTTTACTCTCTGTAAGTGATGAATAGTTAGCAGTAACCTACGCTTTCCTGTATATTAAGATAAATTTTTAATTTTCCTCTTAGCACTTTTTAATTTTTTATTACTTAGGACATAGTGTTTTAGTTTAACTTTTCAATTTATTAACATAAGATTTTGTAGAATATGTTAGAGGGTTTTTTGTTAATATTAGATTTTAAAATTAAGTTCCATGGTTTTAATGCAGGTTTGCATTAAATTGGGATTCTTTTAAGCTGGGTTTTAATTATAGCATTAGTTTTAATAATTTTTTTTATGTATATGAACGATTGAGTTTGCTCGCGTGTGCATGCGGCTGTCCGAATGGGTGGATTGAGTGGACGTAGGTATGGGCGTGGACGGGGATTCTCTTTTGACTTCGCCATCATCCGCAGCCTAGACACAATCTTCGAATCTGTAGAGTACTACCACTCTACTTTCATCCTAACCTTATACTTCTCTATTAGACCCAGCTATCCAGGGATTCTTTCTTTAATAAGCTTAATATCCCTAACCTAACTACAACCTTTATCTCAATTTCCGACTAAATGGTGGGGTCTCTGCCTATATAAACATCAACACTCATGTACACGTCTCGAAAACCTTGATTCTATTAGCCTTGATATTCTTTGACTTAAGATCTTTCTCCTACTACTATTATCTTGTGTTTCTACTGCTGCTCTCCTAATAAACAGATTGAATGCCCTTTTTGAATATCTTACAGCTTCTCGAGGGACTGTTACTTCTTCTCATCTAAATGCCAAAGTCCTCTACTTAGGGGACTTTAACGTACACCCACTAAGTGGTTGGGCTCCTCTCATATTGATACAGGTAGAACAGAGGACAAAACATTCAGTATTTTCAACGATCTGAAATAGCCGATTGTGAAGGAACGTACGCACATCCCAGATCGCCCTAACTATTTCTTCAATACTCTAGACTTATCCTTTACCACTACTCTTTCTGGCTACAAATCACCATTTTTCCTCCTATCGGTTACTCTGATCACAATCTTGCATCTTAATTATAAAACTTTCTCTTATGCAGCTCCACCATGCCTTAAAGGTATTTTCTGTCACTTTAGTTTGGAAAATTGGGAGGAAATGCGTCACTTCTTTGCCATCTTCCCTTTGTGTAAATCCTCTTTTGACTCGGAGGACGCCTCAGTTTCTGCTGAAAAAGTAGGACAGTAATCGCCGAGGGAATAAGTAGGTTAATTCCATCTTCAACTAAATTTTTTCCCATCAAAATCCGTGGTTCGATGGCGCTTGTTCTATCTGACCTTCAGGATAGAGACAATGTATATCGGGGATGGAAAATCTCTATTTCTAATATCACTTTTGCTGATTTTCGTTTTCAGAATCGATACATTGGTATAATTCGTCAGGCTAAGCGTGCTTTTACTTGATGAAAGTGGGCTAACCTCCTTGGTTTTCCTACTGATAAAACTTTATTGCCATTGCCATAAACATCTCTAATAACTTCTGCAAATTTGCCTTTCCTCCTCTGACTAACTCTAATGGATCTGTAGCTAATATTCCTCCTGAAAAGACTAATCACTTATACGTCTGTTTTCATCTAATTTCAATCAGGATGATTCTGTTATACCTCCTACTACTCCTTCTCATCTCAGGTATGATTATGATTAAACATTATCCGGTACATGGGATCCTGAGATCTATAAGCGTCGGGAATGCTAGTGGCCCCGGAAGGTATTTTTTCCCAGTATTTTGAGGAAGTATGTTTCTGAGCTGGCGCCTATCCTTGTTCTGCTCAACTCTCTATATTGCAAGAGGGGAAGTTGCTCAGATCCTTCTAACTGGCGTCCTATAGCTATCACTTCCACTCTGTCTAAAATCTTCGAAACCCTCCACAACTCTCATTTTAAAGCTTTAGACCAAGTGCTGCATGCAACACTACTCTCTAATTTCCATGCCTGTCTGTTGTGAAGTTCCTCAGGGTTTTGCTTTTCTACTCTTCTCCTATTTTTCATGAACGACCATCTCAGCTGCTCTTTATACTCTATTGATTCTTGTGCTATCGACTCAACAGTTCATTCTTCTACTCATTTCAAATATGTTCCTTCTAATGCATCTAGAGTTGCATGTCGTTTTCATCTTTCTAACTCAATTCTGACTGACCTGAAAATGATTTCCCTTTGGGGTTATCCTTAACCTTGTAAACTTTAACTCTTTTAACAACTCAACTTGAATATCTCTCAAATATTCCTCCCATCATTAGGTAATTTCATTTTCGATGTCTCTACCATTTCATACCATAAACATTTTTGTTCGCAACATAAACAACAAATTGTCTTGGAAATCTCGTATCACAACGGTTGCTAAGGTGGCTTCAAAGAATCTGGGGTTGTGCTCAGTTCAGGTTGCGGGAATCTTCTGCATTCAAATCTGAGGGGTTCAAGTTTCACCCACATTTAAAATCGGTTGAGCCTTGAGGTAAAAATAGCAAAATATTTAACTTTTATAATTTTACAGTTATTTATGCATTGTCCTGATACCTCTTTTGATAAGTATTATTTTTTTTCATTATAAGACAAACGCTTTTTCTACTAGGCTTTGCAATAAGGTGATCAATGGAGTTGTCCATCTAAAATACCACTGCCGTTACGATGACCATCGTAGTAAAGTGATTCCGTGTCTTTCTAACGAATTTTATGTGAATATAAGAAACCCCAGGCTTGTTCGCTGTGTGCCTCCTTTCTGTCCAGCCACCTCTTTTCTGTGAAACTCTCGGCCTTCATCTGTCTTTCCTGCTGCATTTAATCTTCCTCTTTTTAAAACCTCCGTTTTGAGCGTCACATTTGACATTTTTGGTTTGCTTGGGAATTGGCTGAGTTATCAAATGTGTTTTTTTTTAACTTAGAACTTCAGTTTTCTGAGAGATTTTTCTGAAGTATAACACGGTAAAAAATATTTTTATACATATATATATATAGATTATATATATATATATATATATATATATTATATATATATATATGTTAATTATGTATATATATATATATATATATATATAATATATAATATATATATTAGACTGGCCCTTATTTTCAAAGTTTTGAAATACCTAGTTCCCAACCCCTAATTTTGTTCCAATATATAAAAAAGTGTTGCTTGAGAAATTTCAGCTAAATATAATTACTTTAAGGTGACCCCCAAAGGAGCTAAAGTTATGAATTTCAACAGAAAATAGGAGCTATGTTTAACATTAAGGTAAACAACAGAAATATGCACAATTCACAAAGTACCATCTATATTTTAAAAGGATATAATAATAATAATAATAATAATAATAATAATAATAATAATAATAATAATAATAATAATAATAATAATAATAATAATAATAATAATAATAATAATAATAATAATAATAATAATAATAATAATAATAATCACATATAATAATAATAATCACATATAATAAAGTTTATTAGAGCTATTTAATTGTACCAGTGAACTATGACGTTTTCTACTTTTTTTTTAACAATTCTATTTAGGATAGACTATTATATTTAATTAATAAATTTTTGCACATAGCTTCGCTATATAATTGAATCCATTAAGCAACTACAATGCTATTTACTTATTTGCAACCCAGTTGTGGAGATAAATATCTTCCAATAGAATGGGCATTTATTTAAACAACGTTGTATTTATTGTAAATCTAAGAAGCACATCTTCGATTTAGGTGCAAATAAAATAATAGGTGCGTTTTGGAGAGAATTATATTGAGGTCTTCGTACTCTTTACAATTAACAATGTATCGTTTTATTTCGTTCCCAGCATCTCCGTCTTCTGCGGTCTTTACTATAGTTGTCATCTTTCGCTTCATCTCTATTGGCACCTCATCATCAAAGAAAGATAATGCGGCATTTTCTGGTGAGAGGTACCATAAATGATTTATAATTTTTTTCACGGCAGCACTACTGATTTCAGGATCTACTTGCCTATACTCAATTAATTTTAGTAAAAAATTGTAATCCAGATATGAAGCTTTGACCGCTAGGAGTGCTAGGAACCACACCCGTAAAGAGAGTGTGATAAGAAATGTGCAAATTATTGTGATTGAATTTATCTCATGTTTGGTCAGTTCGATTTTGTCTTGGAATAAATACAGTTTAGAAGCATAAATAGTCTTGGCCATCCACCGTGCGTAGCTTACAGCTCCAGGAACCCGAAATGAGAATCCTTTTGGTTGACTACCATCGAGGAATGTTATTGCCAACTCCAGCAATTCGCGGTAATCAGCTCTATACTGTTTTGTAAGTAACTGTCCTTGTAAAAATTCCAGCATACTGAGACGGACGTCCTGGCTGACATTTTTCTATCCCAGTAACGGTTACTTTCTCTTGCTCTATGGTCACCAGTTTCCATACATATCTTTTAAATCAAACTCAACGTCCGGTCCAGAACTTACTCCAAATACTGTTCAAGAACCAAACTCTTCAGTACTAATTCGAAGAGTTATGATGACCAGGAAGGTAGAGTAAGTCAACGATCAGAACATAATTTTAGGGTTCTGTACACTGCACTTTTATTCGACCCGTGTTGCTTGCAGTTTGTAGGTCTATAAACACATGCACGCTCTGTATTTTTATTTTTATATACCCCAATTTTCCACTTCTTGGTAAACGGCAACAGCCTGATCAGTTCCTCTAGATGTTTGGATTTCGGGTATGCCTATTAATTGTTCTTTGCATTGAAAAGTTACAATTATGGCTAATCTGTCAACCTTTTCTACGCCAGACAAAGCTGGCAGCAGCTTTCCATCCCAGTGTAACACCAAAGCATTGCACTCTTCCAACTTAAATTTTCCTTTAATATCTGCTTGTCTCTGTTCCCTGAAATGTTTTCTTCGACGCTGCAAAGAAGTACGATTAACAATTAAGGTTTCAGTGTTCAATTGAAAAGCTTGTGCTGCAGCTATTAGGATATGTATCGCATTTCGATAAGATATTTTGCATCTGTCTAGAGTTTCTGACAAACGTGGAGTTAAAAAATCTACTTTGCCTCTCATTCCAGAAGTACTTAGTTGGTTCTCTTTCACTGTATGACTTGAATATAGTTCTGTATCCTCAGTAGGACATATAGTATGCTCGCTGCCAATATTTTCTTCACTATCACTACTTGACGATGAGGGTTGCGGTAGCTGAATCATCGCGTTTCCTTCCATTTCCTCATAAGTTCTCTTTCTTCTCTCATTTTCCTTTTCAATGCGTTCCTGTTTTCAACTCTGTTGGCAAACTACAGAGAGTTCCGTGACTCAGCCAGCAGTCAACCTACTCTTCCTCTCATGCGTTGCAAAATTAAAAACTCTTTATCCACTTTGTTTTTTTAATTATATTTAGCGCATTCTCATGGGCTAGATCAAATAAATCATCTAATACGTCGGTGAATTTCGTGCGTTTTGCCACTTCCACATCTGTGACTCTACTAAGTCGTTTTTGTAGGTTTTGCCATTCATTATAAAGCGATATGACTTTTTCAACACAATGATCCGCTCGTTTTGTAGGAATTCTAGCCTTTTCCCAAAATACAAGAACTTCCCTTACAAAACTATGCACTTTCTTTGATTGATAATTTAACAATACGTAAATTAAAGAAAAGGACACTGAGTACTTGCCGATTTGATGGTAGCTTTGCACCTACAATTTGGTTTGTTATATTTCCGATAAGACTAATTTCGTAATCCTTTCGTAAGCTGCGAGAAAGTTTTGAAGCGGACTGCGACGATGCTGATGCCATTATACTGCACCAAAAGAAAACACTACAAAAAGCATAAACGTACTAAATGCGTAACGATTATAACTATAACATGAAACTCTGTGTCTGTGAACGTGAAAAACACACCTTACCTACTCCAACCCTGTTGCCAAACTACTGAGAGTTCAGTGACTCAGCCAGCAGTCACCATACGGATGGTAATGCCATCTATATTCATAATTCCTTACGAATTAAAATCGTTTCTATTTATTATGTTCTTCTTTCATAAAAAGTAACAAAGACTATAACATGAAATTATTATAAGGAATACGTGTATTCCTTTTCTTTCAACTGGGAACTTTAGCCCCTTTGGGGGTCGCTTTAACATTATCTGATTGACCTGAAACTTTACAGAGAGTCATTTTATACGGATTGGAACAATTTAGAAGGTTGGGAGATGAAAAATATTTCAGTTAAGAAAATCACATACAAATAAGGGCCGGTCTAAATTATATATATATATATATATATATATATATATATATATATATATATATATATATATAGTATATAGATATAAATATATTATTATATATATATATATAATAATAATATATATATATATATATATATATATATATATAAGTATCATGCTAATTAAATCGCATCTTACTATGTATTTAATATCATCGTTTTCCATTTTTTAAAACACAACAAATTTAAAAAAACATGCATTTTATTGAAAATATTATGACTATGATCTATGTACAAATGGTAATTTTTTCTCTTCCTAACACATCTAGCTTTCGTGAAATACCATCCACCTCTTTCAGGGAGGTCAGAGAAGAAAATATACTTATTTTATTCTTACGTTGTTAATTTTTGCTAGGTTGGGTTGTTTGTTTTCAATTATTTACTGTTCCGTTCCATTTCTGTAGTAATGCCTTCGCATGACATTGAGGACTTTAAGCTTTCATTGATTATTTATCTATGAAAGTTACCTCGTCTCGATTGAAGTTTTATGGTATTTGTTTTATTAAGAATGATTCATAAAATTTGAGAAGATTATGATGTTTATTGTTTTAAATTATTTTAACTATTTTCTGTTTTAATTAAATGGCCTTTGTTTATTTGGTGTATTACTAATGGTGAATTTCTATTGTAGGTTCGTATATCATATTGATGTTTATATATGCGGCTTTTAATATCTATTGTTTCGCCTATGTATTCTTTATTGCAGGTATTGCATGGTATTGAATAAATGGCTGATTCTTTATTATTTTCGATTTTTGGTTTTAGTAAATTTTTAAGTGTATTACTGAATTTTTAAATTTGGTGTTTTGTTTTATATCGGTATTAACCATTAGTGAGTATTTATGTTGAATACATTTTTGATTGTTCGTATTTATATTATTTTCCTTATTAATAAAAATTTGATTTGCTTTTCTTATACTTTGTTGAATTATATTTTTGGGGTAATTAACTTAATGAAAGTGTCTATTATGTTTTTGATTTCGTCAGCGATTTTTTGGTTACTACAGATTCTATATGCACGTAATACCAATGTAATGATTATTCCTTTTAAACATGTAATTCATGTCGTGAATACCAATGAATGTACTTGGGGTTGTGAGTTATTTTCCTTTCTGTGTACGGAAAATAAAGATGTATTTGGGTCATTCCAATTTATTAATATATCAAAGAAAGAGACGGTTTTATTAACACTGTATTCTATGGTAAATTTTATTGAAGCTATTAGGTTATTTACATACGTATGAAAATCGTCTATTTTAAAGGTTTTTGGATGTATAAGAGGATATCATCAACATATCGAAACCATGTACAGTTTTCGTATCCGGCGTATTTAAATATATAGTTTATCTCCAGGAGTTCCAAGAATAGACAACTAATAATGGGAGACAAAATGGAGTCCATACTGAGGCCAGATTTTTATGTGTAGAATTGATTACACTGTACAACATGAAAAATGTCTTTCACATGAAAATATGTGTTTCTTGTATATTCTTTGGTGAAAAGAACAGATCTGTGCTTACTTTTTGTCTACCATGTATCAAATTGGTGGAACTGGCAAATTTGGCAACTACACCATTTCCCATTTTCTTGTTAGCAGATGTTTCCTCCCACGCGCTTTTGTATGTTGTTCAGTATGGTTTGGATATTGTGAGGAGTACTAGTGCTGTAATGAGAAGAGTATATATTTGTAATTATAATATATATATTATATATAATATATATATATATATATATATAATCATATATAATATATATATATATATATATATATATATATATATATATAATATATATTATATATATATATAATAAATATATATCATAATATATATATATATTATTATATATATTATATATATATATAATAATATAATATATATATATATATATATATATATATATATATATATATATATTAATATATATTCTATATATTTATATACTATATTATTTCTATTTTTCAGGTTTATATATTCGAAATTATAATATTGCTATATCACATAAAAGGAAATAATTATTATAACAAAAGTATTATATTATGAGTGAGCGCCTCTTTTTAAGAAGACATGCACACAATGATGTGTTTAAAGTAACACAGTTTTGTTAGTAAGTTCGATTAACCATATTATTGCTAGGTAGGGCAGATTAGTTTGTTAGAGACATCTTTGAAGAAAATGATTAGAGTTATGTACTACTTTAAAAGACTTGTTAACTTTGCTTAAGTTAATTTGATATTTAATGTAAATTTGAAAAAAATATCCTTGTCTTTGATAGGCTGTACACATTGTTAATTAACATTTATTCAAAGTTCAGGGTGTTTAGATCTGTTAATTTTTTTACTTTTTTTGGGGGGGGGGGTTTTAGAAAATGTCTAAGTTTTTAAGATATTACTGTGTTAGCTGGTGATGATGTGTTAGAAACGCTGGCTTAGGTTAATTTTTTGCTGATATTGTTTAAGGTTTGACAGAAATTTTGCTAATGTCTACGTTTATTCATAGTTCAAAATGATGTTATATTTGATATGCATGACACTTTGATGAAGGTAGTATCAATTCATAGTTCAAGATGCTGGTATCTTTGATAGGTGTTGGACATTTTGCCTAAGGATTTTGTTAGATAATACTGCTGTAGCTGCTGTTGATATGATTGAAAGCAGGGATAAGGTTGAGTTTTGCTGTGTAATGATAGGTAGGTTGAGAACTTATTCCAGTCCAAATGTTAATGTCTTATTCGTAGTTCAAATGTTAGTATTCTATTGTAGGTTTCACCTATTTTCACCCATTGTAAGTGTTAGGGCTATGTTTAATTTCTGTTACGTTTTTTGTATATCACTATGACAATGTGAAATTAACACTGATTTATAAAGAAATGATAAGTTTTGTAGATATACTGTTGTTAGCTGGTGATGATGGTGGTTAGAAACGCAGGCTTAAGGTTAAGTTTTTACTGAGTAATGGTTAGGTTTGGCAGAGAATTTTGCTAATATCTACGTTTATTCATAGTTCAAAATGATGTTATATTTGATAGGCATGACACTATGATGAAGGTAGAAGGTAGTTCAGGATGTTGGTATCTTTGAAAGGTTGGACATTTTGTTGAGGGAATTTGTTAGATAATACTGCTTTAGCTGCTGATGATATGTTGGAAAAGTGGGGGTAGATTGAGTTTTGTATGCACTGTTACCTACTTTACCTTTGATAAGTAGGGAACTTTGTGAATGTTAGCAGCTTATTCATTCGTGGGGTATTTAGGTTTTGTCGTTGTACATTATATTCTTAGTTCAGGTTATTATATGTTAGCTTTATTGATGTGAAAACTTTGTTAGGTTAGCATATATTCGTTGGTCAGTATGATAATTAGGTAAGATTATGATAAAGTTTTTATTAAATATTACCATGTTAATGTAAAATTAACATTGATATAGGTTACGTTCTGTATGCAATGTTAGTTACTTTACTGTTGTTAAGTATGGAACTTTGTTAATGTTGGCAGTTTTTTCATGCATAAGGTATGTTAGGTTTGTCGTTGTACATTATATTCTTAGTTCAGATTATGATATGTTAGCTTTATTGATGTGAAACTTGTTACGTTAGCATATATTCGTTGGTCAGTATATAAAGAACTTATTTTTATGTTATGTTTATCCAAAATGATACTCGATTTTTGATTTACTGCTTTACTGCTTTAGGATCAGTAAATTATTACACCTTACTGTGATATTTAATTCAAAGAACCTATTTTTATGTTATGTTTGGATAAAACTTTGTTATGTTTTGTTTTGTCTAAGTTTGTTTCAAATTATTGTGTTTTTGTTGTCAGGCTAGATTATATGGACGTTCGAACTGATATGATTCGTTCGTACGTCGTATTCTTGTTTACATTCCTTTCTGATTTTGGTTGAAAGAAAGAATATCATTACATTTGGAGACTGTTTATACACTTGAGTTTCATCAGTTTGACATTTTTCGCTGTGTTGGTACGATGACGTCTCATCCCACGCCTAAGCTTGTTGGTGATATCTTTACGAGGATCTTCGTTATTCCCGACGATATGTCATTTATATTTATTCGTAAACCGAATGGAGGCCGATACCATTGCTTGTATTTCCGCCGGAGGTGCAAATAATAGACCCTTATTCATATCTGTTGAAGAATTCATCAAGATTATTGATATCGCAGGAGCATGGGTAAAGGC
Source organism: Trachelipus rathkii (assembly GCA_015478945.1). NCBI lineage: Eukaryota > Metazoa > Arthropoda > Malacostraca > Isopoda > Trachelipodidae > Trachelipus > Trachelipus rathkii. The sequence goes on from JABUQX010045901.1 coordinate 29,130, forward strand.
TAAGTGTGAGTCATCTGATGCATCGACTCGTAGTGAAATATCTAGCGGTGGAGACAGTGTGAGAGGTTCTAATAAATTAGAGGTTGTTTTCTCGTCGTGTGACATATTAAAAAGCTTGATGTAACGCAACTATTGGAAAACCCCTTGAATAATGCACATTCTGGCGTACATGGTATGGGGTTTCACAGTTCGTTCATCTGAAAATGTTACAGTTTGGTTAAAATGAAAACGATTTAACGTCTCATTGATGAGTGATATAATTGAGGACTTAATACATATAGCTCATGGGATAATCTACGATATTTACACAGAAACATGTGGTTTACCGCATAACGGGGTAAACAGGAGTATGCTAATAACTAACAACATGGAAAAGTTTACTTTCTCTGGCAATGAGAGAATGAGTGCTATAGAACCTGAGAATATGCGGAAGAATGGGTTAGTACTGCAGAATGCATTTATATGTACATCCTTTCAGGGGTAGTTGAATCTCTGGAGAGAATATATATAGAACAGCCCAATTTATGCTGAATCCTATGTCCCCTGTTCAGATGAATTAATATATTTAAAATAAACTTATATGTTTTTATGTATTTATATAACCCTCTTTTCAATCAAAATTATATGTTATAAAAATGAAAGCTTGTTTTACTTTCCCTATGTTAGCTTTATTTGTCTAAGTTGTTAATGATAGCTGTTTATTCGTATGCTGTGTGTGTTAAGTATGTTATCTTGTTCATAGTTTAGCTTACTGAGGTAAATTTTGTTAAGTTTGCAGTTAGTCGTTGGGTATTATGGTAGCTAGGTAAGGTTATGGTAAATTTTTGTTAAATATTACCATGTTAATGTAAAAAGCTTTGTTCGTTAGCATATATTCGTTGATCAGTTTGATAATTAGACAAGGTAATGAAAAAATGTTTGTCAAATATTACCATGTTAGTGTAAAATTAACATTGATATGTTAGATATATATGCTTGACAAAGTGTGAATAGGTTTTGTTTTTGTATGCTATGTTAGTTACTTTACTGTTGTTAAGTATGGAACTTTGTTTATGTTAGCAGTTTATTCGTGTTTAAGGCATGTTAGGTTTGTCGTTGTACATTATATTCTTAGTTCAGATGATGCTATGTTAGCTTTATTAATGTGAAAACTTTGTTATGTTAGCATATATTCGTTGATCAGTGTATAAAGAACTTATATTTATGATATGTGTATCCAAAATGATACTCGAAATGTGACTTGAATCAATAGACCAATAGAGTATGGGAATGCGGGAGGAGGGGTGGGGTGTGTGGTTTGATTTACTGATTTACTGCTTTAGGGGGGTGTAATAACGCAAATTTTTTGTCATAAACAAAAAAAGAATAAAAAATTTAGTAAAAATATATATTTTTTAAACAAATAAAATAAAAAATAAATAAAAGTTTTGTGTTGTGTTATACAAAATATGATTTGAATCAATAGATCAATAGATCATGGATGGGTGGGAGGGGTGTGGGTGGGTGGTTTGATTTACTGATTTACTGCTTTAGAAAGTGTAAAAACGCAAATTTTTTAAGTTATAAACATGAAAAGAATAATTTTTTTAGTAAAAACAAAATGTTTTAAGCAAATAAAACAAAATTAAATTAAAAAATAAATAAAAATAATGAAAATTTGAAAATAAATTGAAAATTTAAATTAACACAAAGCATAAATGTAAAATGAAACAAAAAATAAAAATAGCAAACAATATATGCGTGTTTTAACTTAGGAAAACATATATTTTAGTTGACGGTAATAAAAAGAAAACGAGATTTGGAAATATAAATGTCAATCTTCAACCTTTAGAAAACTGGTTATCTTTGTAAGATGTATCCGTGCTCTTCCTCTAGTACTATATATCCTTCCTCTTCTGTTTGGCATTCAGCTTTTCTTAAAATTTTATTTCAGTTTTTAATTTCTCGGGGGAGGGGTTCCCATACATCTATTAGAAACTTGAATCCCATGAGTTTGAGATCTACGATTCTTATAACATATACATTAATACCCAATATGGGGTAAATGAATGTTTACTAACTCAGCACTGCACCAGTTCCAGCACCAGTTCCAGCACTGGTTCCAGCACCGGTTCCAGCACCAGTGCCGGTCCAACTTTCTGACTCCTTTTCAGACTCTTTCCTCCAACCCTTCTCTTCTTCTTCTCATTTCTTCTGTTTCCGTCCCTATGGGGCCCTTTTACGAACTTACAACCT
>JABUQX010045902.1:10000-23422 GCA_015478945.1 Trachelipus rathkii
TATATAGTAATATATATATATATATATATATATATATATATATATATATATATATATATATATATATATATATATATATATACATATATACTATATATACATATTTAATATTTTAATATATAATTATATAAATATAAAATATATTATAATTTATATTTTATATATATATATATATATATATATATAATATATATATATATTATATATATAAATATTATATATATATATGTTATATATATATACTATATAATTTCGTATATTATATATATATATATATAAAGTTTGGGTGACTCCACTTGGTAGTAACTCGTCGAGATCTCGCCAAAGTTGCTTTAAAAATAAATTTTAATTACAAATACCTTCTGCCAAATTGGTAAGTTCCTTATCAATTCTAATATACAATAAATATAGTTTTAGGAGGCGCATTTCGTTGATCAGAGTTAAGGAAAGTTAGTCATTCTCTAAGGAACGGATGTAGCACGTTTCTAATGACTTTTGCAACCTATAAAGTACGGTGATGAGATACAGACAATTCAATTGGGAAATTGAACCCTGAGGAGTAATCGTTTTCCTCTCGGTGTACGAAAAGAATTGATTGTTTAAATTTGATAACTCTTGAGCAAAGAAAACAGAATTACTCACCAATATTTAAACAATGATCCGATCCTTGTTGTTCGAAGTCATGAAGCATCCTGGTGTTGAAAGATTTGGTTATTTTCATCGGGATAGTTTTAGGGGGCGAGTGGACTTCCTATGGCTCTCGCTCTTAACTAAGTAGTTAATAAGTTTGCATTTTTCGGAAAAGTCCGATTGACATTTGAAACTGTCTCAATATCTCTTCATGATGGAAGCTCTCCTCTATAAATGGTGAAATTATCCAAAACCATAATATAGATTATTTAAGACATTTAACATAATTGATTTTGAAGCTAGGATAGTTCCAAGAATTAATCCTATAAACAGTCTTGATAAAGGCTTTTTACAAATTTTAACCTATTTATTTTGATTTGAATTGATATGGAAAAATATGTTCCTAAATGATTTTGAAGATGAAACCATTTGATAAGCTATCTAATTTTTGGGTATAGCAGAAGTTTCTTAAAAATGATAACGTATTCGATTAAGACTATTTGTAATTTTTTTGGAGTTGCAATATGTTCTTGGTTTACAGATCTTTCCAAATATGATTTTTTTATATATCTTTCGTCAGTTAAAAATACTAAACGGTGGTGACACTTTATATAATAAAATGTAATCAGGCAAGAAACGAAAGATATGGGGGGAGGTTGGAGTTTAGGTTTATATTATTAATAAGACTGGATTGCAAGCAGATTGAGGTGGTGGGAACACTGAAGAGGATGGAGGAGAGAGAGAGTTGGCAAGAGGGGTGGGAGTGGAGACCCGGAAAGGACAAGCAGAAAGGGGAAGACATAGGAAGGAATGGGAGAGCTCGCGTGAAGACCTCATTGAGAAAGAACATCGGAATGATGGTGATGCGGGAGTGAGAGAAGAAGAGTCTGGAGTGATAGCAGGAAGTGGAAAGAGCGCTGGCCAGGCTGATCAGGTTTCCGCCTTTCTGGAGGCTTGTAACTTGGAAGTTATTATATATATTTATATATATATATATATATATAATATATATATATATAATATATTTATATATATATATATATATTATATATATATAGTAGGTACTGTGTGATAGCCTAATGAAAGATTTTCTTTCAGTTTTAGATTCGGAGGTTTTTCTATTTTTTGATCTTTTAAAAATTTAGATGTTGTAAATAGGTCACTTGTCCAGTTTCATATTTTGAAGACTTTTTTGGACCCTTACGATGTTCATGCATTTAATTATTAATTAATTAATTATTATTATTATTTTCTTTTATTATTCATTATTTTATTATTATTATTATTATATTTATTTTATTATTATTATTATTGATTATTTATTATTATATTATTTATTATTAGTTATTATTATTATTATATAATATTAAATTGCTTTATTTTATTGTTTTATTTATATTATTATTATTATTATTATTATTATTATTATTATTATTATTATTATTATTATTATTATTATTATTATTATTATTATTATTATTATTATTATTATTATTATTATTATTATATTATAATTGATTCTTATTACTTATTATTATTATTAATAATTATAATTATTATAATTATTAATTATTATTATTATTGTAGTAGTAGTAGTAGTAGTAGTAGTAGTAGTAGTAGTAGTAGTAGTAGTAGTAATATTTGAATATTGATCTTTCTATTTGGATATGTTATTAAATGAAGACATTACCGGTGTGTGTAATTCTATTTGTAAATAATTTTAAATATCTTTTTTGAAACTTTGTTCCTGAGCCATTGTAAGTAAAGGGATCATAACGTGTTCCCTTTTGCATTCAGGTCACGGATCTCGATCCTTATTCCGATTGTCCAAAAGGAACCGATCCAATTGATCAGATCCAATTGATCGATATATTATTAAGTCCACCTTCAAATGAGTTCTTTCTTTAAGTGCTCCAAAGATCACTTGCGTTCATTCATTACGATCACTTTGATCATCTTTTGTGAGACCCTTTTGGGGCACCATTGTCCTCATATCCGCTTACGGTATATTATGCCTTCCTTAATGCCCAATAAACTTCCTGCTCTTTTATTTCATTCAACGTCTTCCTAATAGACAATATACAAACATACATTATATCATGCATACATATACAAACAAAGATTCATATATATATATATATATAATATATATATATATATATATGATATTATATATATATAATATATATATATATATTAATATTATTATATATAATATATATAGTATTAATTATTATATTGATATATTATTATATATATTGTATTTATAAAATTAAAAAGTGTAAGAAATAATTATTATATATATATATTACTAACATATTTAGGGTTGACAGAGTCACTAGAATTTTGCGCAGCACCAGCAGTCATGTCTTATTTACTGGCACTGCACGCGCACCTCATCAATAGCACCTCTATTGTTATGTCAAATAATGCCTTGGCATAACGCACGCAAGGACGAACCCGATGAGCCGGCCAACCCATTATCATATAGCTTTATATTATATATATATATTTATATATATATTTATTACTATATTTATATATTAATATTATTTATATATTACGTATATATATATATATATACTGTATATACTATATATATATATATATATATATTATAATATTCTGTTATATATATTGTGAAAGATCTATCGATTGTGAAGATCGTTATCAAATATGATATTCACTGTAAAGAATAACCTCTGCCTCGATTTTTTTTCCTTCTGAGAACCATTCAACATTTTATTTGCCAGATACGAATTAGAGCATGAAAGCATCATATAGAATTATGCACTGCTTCATAACTAAACAGACACTAGTCCACTAGCAACCGATTCAACACGAAGCTTATTTTCGATTTTTTTTGTATTTCTCTCCTTCTTTTTTATTTCCTCTTTTTTTTTTTTTTTTTTAATTATAATTTTTTTTTTTTTTTTTTTTTTTTTTACCGTACTTTCAAAATCTAAATTTAAACGTTATATTTTTTGTATATTATATCAGTATTTATTTTTATGTAATTTCGAACAACGTCTGATTAATGTAATAATCTTATTTTTGCTCCAATATTTGTGAAATTGCCACGAAATAGCAATTGGCAACCCTGAAAGATATGCAGAAAAAAAATATTTAATTTAGTTTAAATATTATATCTTTAAAAAAATTGGAATCAAGAAATGCACGGAAAACATTAACAAGGAGTATCTTTTCTACGAAAAATTAACGTTACTATGCTCTTGCTCAAAGATTTGCTTGCTTTTAAGATTTCGAAGCTTTCATAAGTGTTTTCGCCATGATAATATCATAGCGCTACTGCAACGTGTTTACCATATAAGTCTTCTCAGAAGGTCAGGCGGGTCATGGAACAGCAATAGCATCGTATTGGCATAGCAAAATTTTTATATCAAAGTTAGCGTGCCTCGAGAATGCAATTAATGTAAATTATGAATTTATATTGCTCATAGAAGAGTTAGAAAGAAAATATTATTAATATCTTTATGTATCATCACAGTATAAAAAACCCGGACAAAAAAAAAAAATTTCTTTTTAATATTTTCACACTTAAGCTTGCGCCCATGCTAAGCAGCATAAGCACTCAAGAGCCATACAAGACAAAGTCAAAAGAGATTTCTCTACTTCATATATATATGTATATTATAGATATATTATTAGTTTATTATATTATATATGTTTATAATCTTATAATATATCTAAGTATATTATATAATTCATTTATATCACACGTCTTAACAATAAAAAATCGGTATATAGTTAAAAGCAGTATTCGCAAGTTATTTTTTATTAAACATAGATATTGTGTCTCAGGGAATACGTAACAGCTGTGTAATATCGCGTGAAGTTATTGCGTATGTGTCAGAATTTTCGTAAATAAAACTTTTGTCCTTTTTGATTTAGCTTCGATGGGACAGTTTTACAGTTTAATTTTTGCTCGGCATGCGCTAGTTAGTCACAAATGATCGTAACTTTTAAAATTATTTTAATGGAATGTATTTTTATTATGATAGATGTTAGTTTTAAGGTATATTTTACTTTAAATACATAAAATTTACTGAGCAAAAATTTTAATTTCGTGAAACATTTCCAAGTCTACCAATATATTCAAACATTGATTGCTACTGGTGTATACGAACACATACTTAATATAACGCACATACGTATGGTATGAAGGAATTACAGACAAGTAATCTTTCGGAATTACGTTGAAGTTAAATTAGGTATTTAGAACAATCGTGAAACACATAGATACTGTAACGTTGGTATAGTGAACGACATGCCTTGCGATTGTGTACTAGACGACGAAAAACGAGCCATAGGTGAATATTGTACATAGAAATGAGATGGAATTCCACGGGCAATTTGCACATGTCCACTATTTGCATATGTAAACAGATACAAACCATGGCTGTTTTTCGTTCGTCACGAAGTAGACAATGCGAGCGCATGTCGTTCACTATACAACATTGAATACAGTATCTATGTTTCAGATTGGTTCTAAGCTTAAATATTATACTTCACGTATATGTAGAAAAGTGTTACTTGGTTCGTAATTCTTTCATATCCATCCGGTAATATGCGTTAATAATAGGTATGTTGTGCTCCGTATACAATACGATTAATGTTTTGAACATTATAGGATAGCGATGTAAGGTATACATGTAGGTAATAAGTTTTTAGTAATTAATGTATATTTCGTACGTACATTTAAATAGCTGGAATAAAAAATTACCATTCATTCAAAAAAATTTTCATCGTCGGCTCATTTGGACTACTGCGCATGCGCAAAAAATAAACTGTAACTGTTCCACCTCGTAGACTAAAAGGACACAGGTTTTATTTAGAAATTTTGTCACATCGCAATATTACACGCGATATACAGCTGTTACGTAATCGCTGAGACAGCATAGTATTATATATATTATAGTATATTAGTATATATATATATATTATAAATATATAATATATAGTTATATATATTATATATATTTATATATTATATATATATATATATATATATTATATCTATTAATATATATATATATATTTATTATATATATATGTATAATATATATAATATAAAACATGAATGCACACTGTTTATTAAAACACAAGAGACTCGAAAATTAAACATGCAAATAAAATAAATAAATAATAAAAAAAATGATTTATGCAAATAAAAATGAAAAAGCAAAACATATGAAAGGTTATTGACCGATTAACACGACGGGCGACCGGTGATCGGACTGAAGGAGCGGCGACGGGCGATTGTCTGCCGTTTTGGTCAAAATTGACAATGCAAAGAGGCTTCCGAATGATTGTGCAGAACGAGAGTGAGTTGATTGATTAGGGAATTTGCAGGTGCTTCACTGCTCTCGTGAAGCGTCTTACGCTTTTATTTTCCATTATTTATAAATTTGTTTGCACATAGGCTAAGACATCATTAATTATATAATATAATATACTATATATATATATTATAATATATATATAATATACTATATAATATATATATATTATATATAATATATATATATACGTTATTAATATATATATATATATAGTATAATTTTATAATTTATATATATATATTATACTCTTTTAAATTCATTTTCTTTCAAGCTGTTATCATATCAAGTTCTTCCTATACTCATCCTGCTGGAGGTTTGAACTCTTTCGGATAATATCGATAAAAGGGAATCAATTTTCAAATTATTTTAAATTATACTAAAAAAAATTTGAAACATCATGACTCTTCACATATTAGCTCAGCTTGCCGGTATGATTTTCGTAAAGAAACCTTTCCCTGTGGTTTCTATTATTCCAAATATACAATGGTTGTTTTTTCATTTTTTTTTTTTTTTTTTGCTCTGAACATGTTGGAAGATTTCGATGGAGTTATTTAGGCACATGCAAAGTTTAGATTTGAAATCTTCCATTGATTCTTTAGTTATTTAACTTTCACTCTTTGCAGTTGTATCTCTGATTTGCTTCGTTTCTCTCTTTTGAAGTTCTTTTATGAACTATCACAGCTCATCCTTTTAATCTATTGAGGATGGAACATATTAGGTTTTAGGTTTATGATTCTTTCTCCAAATCTTCCTTAATTATATTTGTATTTATCAATCCATTCTTCAGATGACTTGTGTATTAGTGATGCCTCCATCTTGGGTTAATTTTTTTCAAATTTTAATAAATAAATTTAACATAAAAAAAATAAATTCTATGAAAGTGGAGCTTGCGTGCAGACATGATATTTCTTGTCTCTAATCTTCAATAGATATGAGTATATATATTATATATTATATTTATCATATATTATAAATATCATTTTTAATTAAATATTATATTTATATTATTATATTATTATTATATATATATTATATAATATCTATCACTGATTAAAATTCATGTTTAATTTAAATATAAATATGTTATTTTCAAAAATATTTTAATTTGAAAATAAAATGTTATTTAATATAAACACACATTTCTCTCAGTGTGTTAAATATTTCATTTCAAAATTTACTCATTTGTCGTAGTTTTCTTTTCGTAATTTTTCTCAAAAGAAGTCCGTCTTTTTTCACTTTTAATAAGTTTCTATAAAAGATTAGAAGCTTGAAGCCATTCCAGAATTTCTTAACGCTCAATAAACCATCGTAATAAAACGCGTGAAAACAACGCTTTGTGTGGAGTATGCGGCATATTTAAAGGGGATGAATATACCTTACAGCTCTATTTTAAAAATTCTTTTAAACTTTTTTCTTAAAGAATATATATAATATATATAATAAACTTTATATATATATACTATTATATAATATATATATATATAATATATATAGTATATATAAAATATATTATATATAATATAATATATATATATAAAATAATTATATATATTATAATATATATATATTAATAATTATATATATTATATATTTATTATTATATATGTATTATATAAATTAATTGATTATGTAATTAATTATTTTTTTTATTTTTTTATTGTTTTTTTGTTTTTCACTATCAAAAAAAATGGGGAAGTTCAACAAAGACATTAACTCCTGTAACCATAATGCCGGGAAAACATCTGAGAACTTTACGACGGAGTACCCTATACATTAGTGCGGGGCGCGAAAATAACACTATTCTCGATGAGTAGACCCAACCGACAGATTTTCCTACGATGGATGAAAGAGAGGGGTCCCCGACTTCTTCTTTTCGTTGGCTATCTATCCAGGCTAAAATAATATCTCAGTTTAAAATATATTTCTCCTATCTTTGTCCCCTCTTTCTGTAAAGTTTCTCTTACTCCAACTCGAAGTTCTTAATGCTTGGTTGGTCCTCACGTTATCTCTTCTGCCCTCGGATGTTACATGTGCTTGCCTGGCGCCGTCGTGCGCCGACGCCGACCTTCTATTTCGTCGCATGGCCCGATGCATCTCTGGGTACATGGAATATGTATGCGGCCTACCATGCCTGCGGTGGCCGATGCGAGCGGGTGTACTTGGCATGTTATTTCACCGGGTCATTGACTTTGCCTCCGATCGTGACTGCCCTAGATGCCCGGCCCGCGAAAGATTACTTAAGTAGTGGTGTGCATGTGTGTGTACTGGGGGCGTAAGAGGATCATACGAAGGGGGCGGCAGGGTTGCGAACATTCTGAAGACGTGAACGTGTTGCGCAGCAAGGTTTGTAAATGGAATATTTGTTTTAGTGTGAGTACCTACTTTCTATGGTTAAATAAAGTTGAAAGGTCTGGTATGTGTGGTTTTATAGAAATGGTTCTCTGAGGGTAATTTAAGAAGAGTGCGTTATTACTGGGATTCAATTGAATGAACGCTTGACTGTGAAGTCGAGCATCAGATTGGTTGCTGTTGGTGATCGTAAATGGTTTAGATTAGGTGTAAAATAGGGACTTAGTATAACAGGTAAATATTGGGTCACCGTAGAAAATGCGAATGGGTAGGAAAGGTGATTTGATTTTCTGTGGAGGAGAGGGTATGTGTGTAAGTATACTTTCTTCAAACAAGAAGTATTGATGTATAAGCTAAGAGTTAGGTTGTAGGTAGAGAATGGTTTGAGTGAAAGTATGATTGTTTATTATGATATTATGTTGTTTTATTTAAGATTAAGTTAGTGGGGGCTTGGATGGAGGGAGAGGAAAGTAGATGAGGAAGAATTGGATGAAGATTTGAGTAAGGAAGAACAGACGTCTTTTAATTTGTGGTATAAGGTGTAAAGTAAGGAATAAGAATGTCAATAATTGGTGGCATGAAGAGGTGATGCAAGAAGAATCAAAGTAAAAAAGAGGCGTGGTGAAGTTAAGAATGATAAGGTTTTAAAAAATGTGTTTGGAATATATAAGGAGGGAAAAAGGAAGACTAAAAGTTGCATAAGTAGGAAGCAAAATGAGATAAATAAACAGTTTGGGAGGAGGGTGAAGGGGAGCTTATAAGGAATTGGAAGCTCTTCTGGGAGGAAGAGCGAGAGGTTTAGAATGAGAATAAGGAGAATCGATAGAATAATGAATAGGGATGGTCTTTTCGTAACTGAGGAAATGGGTGTGAGGGGAGTTTGGAAGGAACACTCTGTGGAAAAATGGCAGTAATAAAGAGGTGAATAGTGAATGTGTGTGGGTTTGATGGTACATTAGGAATAAATATTTTGGGATTAGATAATTAGTAAGGAGGAGGTGATGGGTAGAGTAAGAAGTTGAAGATGTAGACTGCATGTTGACGGCTGTTAATAGGTGAAAGATTCAAGCCGCGGATATAAAATTGATTTGAAGTTGTGTAAACAGTTTATGGAGGTATAGTTCCGAGGTATTAGATGACAATGAAAATAAACACTTATATAAGGGAAGGTTAAGTTTACCTAAGGGAAATGCAGGGCATTAAATTATTGCGTTATTGTAGGGAAGATATTCTGCTGGTATTTTGGACGAAAAAGGTAAAGTCCAAGTGACTGACGGCTGATTGGTAGAAGAAGGTTCTTTGAAGTGGTGAAGGGTGCGTGGATCAAATTTTTATGGAAACAAATGATTAAGAAATGAGACGAAAAAGAATAAATGCATTTAAGGTTTTATGGGATTGAATAAGGCGTGTTATAGGATTATAGAGAGTTCTATGGAAGGTGATAGTGATATATATTGCTGGTGGTGGTTGGCTTCTGAATTGAATCGACAAGTATAATGTGTTGATAGCGAACGGTGTGTAAGAGTAAATGGAGTTGAAAATGATGGTTTAATATGAACAGCTGAGTGAGGTAGGGATGGTTTTATATCTTGTTTTCATTTGTATATGGATTTGGTTATGAAAAAATTAGGGGTAGGGGTGGCATGCTCGGTTAGAATGATTGGAGAGTGGAAGAGGAGTGTTGGTAGAGCATTATTTAGTAATTTTGGTGAGGGGAATTGAAAGAGTTTGAGAGAATTGGTAGAGGGGTATTGGAGGGTAAATTTAGACTAAGAGTAAGGTTATGGTTGTAGAAGAAATTTTATGTAAGGTGGTGAGCAACTGGAACAGTGTCCGATTTAAATATTAGAATATATGTTGATGAAAAGGGAATGCAGAGTGTATTGGGAAAGTTGTGAATGGTAGGAAGGGACTGATGAATTAAATCTTGGGTGGATATAAAGGGATAGTCATGATTGCGGCTAGGGTTTTGCCATGGGGGTTTGTTTGTTAATTGTATAAATGTATGTATGAAATACGATTAGAAAAGGGGTATAGATCTAAGGTACATGTGTTCGATGTGAGAAGAATTGATATATGAGGATAAATTTAAATTCAAGCGTGTGTTAGAAATGCTTTAAATACAGCTTTACATGAATAAGAGAATGGTTTGGTCATATGGAAGGATGAATGATGGTCGGTTGGTTAAGCGGATTTATAGCGGTGGAGTAGTGTGGGAATCGAAGACTGGGAAGAACGAAGAAAATGGATTGAGGTCAGTAGAAGAATTTGAGGAGGGTAATGTGAGTTTTTGGCAAGCAGAAAAAGATTGCCATAAGGGGTGATGGCTGTGGTAACGGGGTTGGTTGCGGGCCTTGGACCCAGAGGATAACCACATTGACAAGATCAAGTGGTCCCATGCGCTCGTGAAACCTAGGTGAATAGGGACGCCGGGGCGGGAATTTTTGCCGGGGCCGGGGCGGGGGCTGCTCTAATTTAGCCGGGGGGGCCGGGGTTAGCTAAAATGTAGCTAAAATTAGAAATGTAGTCAAAAACACTGAAAGTCTAAAATTTAGGATGAAATAAATATAATTTCAATATTAAAATTTAAATTATAAAAGGAAATACATTTAATTAATTTAAATTAAATAATATTTTTCGAAAGAATTTTTTGAAATTGATTTTTTTAGATAATGTGTATAATATTAATATTATTATAATATTAATATATATATATACGTATATGTATATATATTTTTATATATATAATATAAATAAAATTAAAGAGATACATACAGTGTCTATATATATATTTATCAATATATATATTATATATATATATATATATATAGTTATTTAATATTTAGACTATTTGTTGGATGATATTTACTTTAGAGAGGAAGCCTTGGATTCTTTTTTGTATTTGCTTTAAATGAAATGTATTTTATTCTAAATGTACAATTAAAAAATCGTTAGACACTTTTTTTTTAATGAAATAAATTTTAAAAGAAAGTATTTTCGTCCCGACAGACCTTCAGGCTAGGGGACTGGATTTCTTTCTTGATTTCATCTTCAGTGTTTTCAGTTTGTTGCTATTTTTTCATGGTGTTTGTTGAAAATATTTGATGTTTCGAAATTCATTTTGTATATTGTTTGACTCGGATGCTATTGTAGTTGTTACTATTATACAGTAAAAATGATTCTAATGCTACCTTACCTGCCATGCGTTTTTAACATTTTCTTTTGATCATCTTTTCTTGGTCCAATGTGTCTATTAGCAAAATTGTCAGAAGATAACATCGATTTGTCAGAAGTGGAAGTTGACAAATATCTAGACATTTTCTTCTTTGCAATCTATGGTTTCACCTATAGATGTTATTGCAAGTATTGCGGGGGATGTGATATATACATGTTTGGGGGAGATTTTCCTTTCGGTTTTGGGGGTTTTGAGAATGTTTATTGAGGTGATGTTAATGAGGAATGAGGAATATTTTTTTGGTAATTTTTTTAAACCATAATCATTAAGTAAGAATAAACAAAAGGAGGTGTTGCTATTTTTCCGGGGAAAGGGTGTATAGTATATTTTTTTTTTGTTTATATGCTTTTTTGTGAAAACCTCAGGATAGTAAAGTGATTGAAAGTATTGTGGATATTTAGTTTCTTGTGCCAGAAGAGGGGGGAGCATATACCGAAAGGCAAATCGCAAAACATAAAAACTTAAGAAAGCTAATTTTGTTTTGGGAATGATTAGATAGCCAATGTCATGGGTTTGGTGCGAATGTTGGGTTTTCTATATATAGAATTGCAAGTAATTGTTATTCAATGTGATGAAGGGATCGGGAAGGGGATTAGAGATGTTGGAAGGCAATTTCTATGTATACTGACTGAAGGAGGATAGAGTATATAGTTTAAGGACATCATTAGGGTTGGTGTTGTGAGGGAGGTAGACAAAAATGTCATCTACATTCTTATAACTATTGGTTTAATACAGGGGGGGTAAAATTGATAAAATTCCTGTTAGCTTACATATATACTGTTTGGTATGGAGACCAGTGGGGTCATACTCAGGCGAAAAGTTTGTTTTGTAATTTGCCATTAATGAAAGAAGTTATGTTGTAATGAGAATTGGCCTTCCCGTTTCATATTAAAAACCTTATCCTTCTTACTCTGGAGCATAATTATTTTCATTTTAATGGCAATATTCAAGCAACCTTCGCCTGAGATATGGGATCCCACTGTAAAAAATTTGTGTCTGGTCATCTCTATTTCTCGTGCTTTCGTATATGCTTCTCCCTCTTCTAGCACAAGAAAATAAATACATACTTTCAAATCACTTTATATCCTGAGTTTTTCATTCACAAAGTTCCCAACAAGAAAAAGGTACATATAGCATCTTTCCCGAAAATAGCAACACTTTTTATTACCCATTCTCAATTACATTATAGTTCGTTAAAACAATATACCAAATATTTACTCATTCATCAAATACATCTTAAAATTCTCAAACCAAAAACCTTTTAAAATCCCAAAGTCTTTCTTTCAATAAAATGGAAACAGTATATAGGTGAATAGATTTGCAAGAGAAAAAATACATAATTGATGCAAAGGCAGCATAATTCGCTTTACAAGTCACTAGGCGTAACACAAGAGCTCCTATAATATCAAACATATAAAGATGATAGATATCACGACATGAACTAATGAATTTTTGCTTTATAATAGTAATAAATAGCTCGGTGAAGTTAGATAGATTTATAGAAAATGAATCTGAAAACCTCAAAATATTTCAATGAAGAAAATAGAAGACCCAACTGACTTGACTGAATGAAATCGAAAGAAATACCAGGTCTTAGCCTGAAGAGGTTTCAGCGTCGGACGAAAATTAGCTTTTCCTTTTAAAATTTATTTCATTAAAAAAAGTGTTTTTAACAATATTTTTTTTCATAATTAATGTAATAAAATGAGTGAAGTAAAAATATTTAAATTAATAGGTTCCTCTTAAAGGTATAATATATTATATATTATATATTATAATTATATATATATATATTATATATATATATATATATAATTATATATAATATATATATATTGATTATAT
>JABUQX010045903.1:5000-12500 GCA_015478945.1 Trachelipus rathkii
TGATGGTTAGAATGGAAGGTGATGGAGGGTCCCTATCTATTAATATGCGGATTAAATTTGGGCTTTGTGTGGTATCTGAAGAGAGGTTTTGAAGAAATTGGTAGGAGAGATTTTTTCAGGGTGTGTAAAAAGAGGGGTTTCTAAAGGTAAGCGTAGATAAGAGTAAAGATTATGGTTGTGAGTGAGCGACAGTCCTCGGTGTGAATTTATGTTAGATGGTAGAGCAGCTGGAACAAAGTGTCTGAGTTTAAAATATTTAGGATATATGTTGGATGAAAAGTAAACGGATGATGCAGAAGTGTAAGTAGGAAAGTTTGTGCATGGCAGAAAGTGGCTGGAGCAATTAAATCGTTGGTGGAATGCAAGGAAACTAAGTCTTGAGTGCGCTAGGGTCTTCCATGAGGGTATGTTGTTACCTGTGTTTAATGTATAGTAGTGAGACTATGGTCTGGAAAAAGAGGTGTAGATCTAAAGTTCAATGTGTTTCAGATAGTACAATCTAGGGGCGTGTTAGGTGTGAGAAGAACTGATGAAATGAGGAGTGAACGTAATAAGAGAGTTGTGTGGTGTGAAGAAAGGGATAAATGAAAGATAAATGAAAGTACGTTGAGATTGGTTTGGTCATGTGGAAAGGATGAATGATAATTGGTTGGTTAAGCGGATTAAAGTGGTGAGTGTGTTGGGATCGACCGGCTGGGAGACGGAAGAAAAAGTGGATTGAGTCCATAAAGGATTGCCTGGCAGGAGAGAAATGTGAAATTTGGCAGAGGCGAGATAAAAGGTGCATAATAGGAGAGAATGGCGGGTTTTGTGAGGGGTTATGGTTGTGGCCCAACCTGGCCAAGAAATGAACCCTACACTGACGATATGTCAATAATGAGGGGCGTTTGCGGTTCCTATGAAGCTTCTAGGTTTGGATTTTCCCCTGACTGTTGACGATTTCTTCAACTATAGGTATAAGGGGGCGGTAAGGCTGGACTTCCTTTTCGACTTTTGTCATATTCTCTTCTAATCTTTTTTCTTTTCCGATGATGTCACGCACCTTACCCCCAGTCTTGGGGAAAAAAAGGAAGATGATGACGATGATATATATTTATATATATATATATATATATATATATATATATATATATATATTTAATAATATATATATATATATATATATATATATATATATATATATATATATATATATATAGATTATTATATATATTATAGTATATATATATATATATATATATATATAATATAGTATAATATATATATATATATATATTATATATATATATATATAGTATATATTCTATATATATATATTATATATATAATATATATATATAGCATTTTTATATATCTATATCATCTAATATATATATATATATATATATATATATATATATATATATATATATATATATATATATATATAAAAATATAAGATATATAAAATATAAATATATAATATATATATTATATATATATATATTTATATATCATCGTCATCATCTTCACACACACACACACACACACACACACACACACACATACGCGGCTTGCTTACGTTATTAGGACATGTCTTTTTCCACCCGACTCATCGGGACAGAAACGCATTTTCATAAATTATCAGGACATTATGTCACTTATCAGGACAATTTGTTGTCGAGTTTCACACAATATTATCGATACTTTTAGATGTAAAATATCGGACGCAAATTTGTTATCGAGCTTTACACAACATTATCGATACTTTTAGATGAAAAATATCGCCAATTTGAGATTTTACCTTTAACCCTTTTTAGGCCAGGTTAATTTCATTGTTTAATTTTATTTAATAAACAATAGTTATGACTAAAACAGCGAATATATATATATATATATATATATATATATATATATATATATATATATATATATATATATATATATATATATATATATATATATATATATATATATATATATATGGGAAGCTCTATGGCAATTGTTATTGATACATCGTGTTGGTGGTAATGGAATCAAAAGTAGGTATGACGATAGCAAAGCATGTGTAAGAATAAATGGAGTCGAGAGGGATTGATTTAATATATATATATATATATATATATATATATATATATATATATATATATATATATATATATATATATATATATATATAGAAGAGAGATTATATATAATATATATATATATATATATATATATATATATATATATATATATAAAATCCTAGAAATAGGGGTAACATAAAAAAAATATTAAGTTCTAAATCTAGTTTAAAAAATATAACAATATGTAGCCATTTTAAATTGTAAATCAAATTTTTTTCTCAATACCATTCACGGTTCGTGGGTACGAGGGGATTTTATAAATATTAAATATATAGTATATATATAATATATATATATATATATATATATATATATATATATATATATATATATATATATATATATATATTATATATATATATTATTATATAATATTTAGAAAAAAAGCCTACCACCAACACCATAATATAGGTACTTAACACTTGTCAATAGAGCTTGTCTATTAATCCTAATCATACGCCTGTTGCAATCCATAAAACCTAAATACACAATTTAATCTTCTCTCTCTCATTTTATCATTTCTTTCAATGTAAAGATTTGATCCACATATCCTCTACCACTTCTAAATGCACCTTGTTCTTCACCAATCAGTCCTTCAGTCACTCAACGCACTCTTTCGACCAAAATACCAGTATATATTTTCCCTAAACACTCAATAAAACTAATTCCCCTGTAATAACTACAGTTACCCCTATCCTCTTACCTTTATATATAGGTAGTATTTTTTGTTCTCCTCTAATTCCTCGGAACTATACCTGTCCTTAAACGCTTTTTACACTATTACTTCCAAATCAATCAATTACAATCCGCCTCCCGTTCTTGATCATTTCAACCAGTATTTCATCTATACCTGCAGATTACCGTTCTTCAACTTTCTAACTCTACTACCAATTACTCCTCTTACTAATGAACCTCATCCCCAAAATCCTCATCCTTTTTGCAACCATCAAACCCACAACATTTACTATCCACCTCTTCATACACATTTCCAATGTTCCTAACACTCCCTCTCACATCCATCTCATCAGTTACGAAAGCACCATCCCTATTCATTTTCTAAGCAGATTCTCTTAATTCTCATAACCTTATTTATATATATATTATATATACCTATTTAATATATTATATAGTTGCATGGAAATTATATGCTAGAGACAATATATTAATATATATTATAAATATGTATAATATATATATATATATATATATATATATACAATAAAAGTATAATTGCCCTCTAAAATGCCCAAATGCCCTCTAAAATGCCCAAATTGGACAAATGCCCAGAGCATTTGCCCAATTCTTAAGTGCCCGGGCATTTACCCATTACTAGTCATACACACTTTTGATTCCATTCAGAAGCCTATCACTAGCCCCATATATCACTAACAACTGCCATAAAGCTTCCATTTTAATCCTATCATACTCCTGTTGCAAATCCATAACACCTAAATACAATTTATTCTTTTTAGAACATTAGAAATAAAAAGACAGTAAGAAGCCACATGGGCCTATCAAGACTGTCCCAGTCAAGCCAACAAAGCCAATCACCAAACAACATGCTCATGCAAATCCACAAAGCACCCTTATAGAGCTTGTCAATCACTTTATACACACAAGTCTAAAACATGCTCATGCAAATCCACAAAACACCCCAGGGCTTGTCAATAACATATTTATATACAAAGTCTACAACTAAAATAAAAAAACTATAAACTATATCTAAAATACATACATGCTAACCAATCTACAGCTTTAATGACTTTATAGTAACATGCAGATTAACCTTAACAAACTAACAGTAACCTAGAACCAACCAATTGGCTTAGTCAAAATATAATATGATACCCAAACAATCCATATATCTATCGAGTCCCTTCTTAAATGTTGCAATACGAGCTGCATTCAACAAATTTGTGGCAAAACATACAAAAATAGTAACAACCCTATTTACTGAATACTATGCCTTTCTTATAATGAAGATGGCAAGCTTTCTCTTAATTTTCTTATTATGCCCCCTGGTCACCTGTCCATGCTCCATTATGAAAAATTTATTGGTCTCCGTATTATCAAGAGGTGTAAATATTTTGTAGACTTGTAAGTTGTCTATCATGTCCCCTATGAGAAATCGCCTTTCTACAGAAACATTTCTAGCTACTTCAGCCTCTCCTCATAGCTCTTATCCTCTCAAACCCAGAATCATCCTTGTTGCTCTACGGTTTTTGCATCTCTCTCTAGCATATCTAAGTCTTTCTTAGAATAAGGGGCCCAAACTTCCTTGCACAATAACACTTTTATTTACTGCCTCTAACAATAGCTATTATAATTATTCATTACTTTCTTGTTCTTGTAAACAACATTGCGAGTTTATTAATGCCCAAGCATTAAGTTTTTTATTCCTTGACCTTCCAAACACTGATTATGCTACTTTCAAAATTAAACTGATTAATAAATCACATCCTAAATCTTTTTCTTGGTCCACAGACTCAAGCGAATCCCCATTCATATGGTAGTTAACCTGTTTATTTGAGTAACCAGTGAAGAACTTGCACTCTTTATTATTTAAGCATTCATTTTGCCACTTATCTGCCCACCCAAGAAGTTTATCAACATCATTTTGAATCTTTATACATCCTTCACTATTCCTAACTGTGGTGGCCACTTTGGTAACATCTGCAAATTTTGAAACCTTACATTTAAGTCCCTGGTCTAAATCATTTATATATATGAGGAACAATAGTGGCCCCAGCATGAACCCTGTGGGTCACCACTCTTCACTATTTCCCTGACGACTTATTGCCCATTTAGTTGTAACACACTGTTTTTCTTAATTCTATCATTTGTGTTCAATGTAAATAATTTGATCCAACACATCCCTAACCACTTTCAAAATGCACCTTTTTCCTTACTGATCAGTCTTTCAGTCACTCGATATACTTTTTCGGCCAGAATATCAGCATTATATCTTTCCTACAACACACAATAACTAATGCCCTATAATTCCCCTTTTCCCACTTACCCTTATATGAGAGTACTATTACTGCTCTCTGTTGAGCCCCGACGAGATGTCACAGTGGATTGAGCTCCAGAATGGATTTTGGCAGCGACGGTCTGGAACTTAATGGTACGAGTAGTTGATATGGCATGGGGGAGCTTTGTCGACTCGAGTCACCATACTCTACTAAACTATTCCGTTTACGTGCATGATTGCGCTTCAAACCCAGTCATTGGGGAGCCGGATTGATATATTATAATAAAGGGTTATACAAAAGCCAGTCCTAGTAAATCTTCATCCAGCACCATTTTTCTGTGTGCACTCAGAATGCACATAGTTCATTGAAACCTTATCAGACACGGTTGATCTCACCCAGGTCTTCACTCTTCGCAATGTATTGGAATAAGATAATAGTTCAATGGGGTCTTAGTATACAATGTTTAGCCAGAGAAATGAGTACATTTCCTAAATATATTACAAACAAAGAGAAAAAGGGTGGAAGAACAATAAAAAAAATGCAATCATTACTTTTAATCACAAGGCAGTAGGAAGTTAAATAAAATAATAATAATGGAAGAATGTGGATTTTCATTTCTTTTTTAAGTTCATACCAATTATAATGCAACATATTCCACTTCTAAAATTCAATATTAAAAAGATCAAATTATTTTTTTACCACAATTCAAATATATAGGCTATAAAAAGATTAGGAAAATTACGAATTTACTATATATATATATATATAATATATATATTAATATATAGTATATTTATATATATAGTTATTATATTTATTATATAATATATTCTATATTATATATATATATAATATCCATATATATATATATATAATATTAGATATATTTATATATATATAATATATATATATTTATATATATATATTTATATTATATATATATAGTTTATATATATATTATATATATTTTTATATAGTTTATTTATATATAATATATATATATTATATATATATATATATATATATGTGAGGGGTCATGGTTGTGGCCCCCTGGGCCAAGGGATGAGTTCCACATTGACGAGATGCATAGTGAGGGTCCGTCGCTGTCCCGTGAGCTTAAGGTGGATTTTCTGATTGGCGACGAATTTCCTGCACTAAAAAAGTATAAAGGGGCGGTAAAGGCTGGGCTTTCTTTTCGACTTGCGCGTATTTCTCGTACTACTTTCTGTTTCCTGGTGCATGTTACAGGCACTAACCACCAGTCTTGGGAGAGAAAGGTGGGTGTGATATAAATATTTATATATATTATATATATATATATATATATATATAGTAATTAATTATATATATAATATATTATATATATAGTATAATTATATTAATATATATATTTATATTATATATATATATTATTATATATATATATGATAATATGCCGTATATATCATCAATCACTTTCTTTCCCCAGACCTGGTAAGGTGCATCACATGACATGCACTGGAAACAGAAAAGCAGTAGAAGACCATGACGCAAGTCGAAAAGAGAATCCAGCTTATCCCCTTTTATATCCTATGTGATGATGTCGCATCATTAAAAATCGAACCTTAGAGGTTTCAACGAGACTTGCGACGGACCCTCAGTGGTGGTATTTCGTCAATGTGGGGCTCATCCCTTGGCAAAGCTCACAACCATACTCCTTCACAAAACCCTGTCATTTCATTCGTTGTGCACCTTTCTTCTCGTCTCTGGCAAACTTCTCATAACTGACTCAATACACTTTTTCTTCAAGTCCTCCCAGGCGTCCCCCGAAAATTTTCCCACCCAAGCCCCCCCCCCCCAAAAGCCCCACTCCCTTCCCACTAAAACCACTCGTCCGACTATCATCCATCCTTTCTGTATGACCAAACGTACTTTCATTTATTATCTCATTTACGCCATTCTTTACACCACAAAATTACATTTGTTTTCAATTCGCTCATTTTTATCAATTCTTCTCACACCTAACACGCCTATAAGATTGCCCATCTGAACAGATTGTACCTTAAAATCTATACCTCTAATTCCACACATAGCTTCCACTATTATATCATTAACACCGGTAACAACATACATTCATACAGAACTCTTTGTAATCACCAAGTATTTAATTGCACCAGTCATCTTACCTTTCACAACTTTCCTACTACACTGCATCATAAGTTCTCTCTTTATCTAACATATAGCCTAAATATTTAAACTCGGATCTTATTCCAACTGCTCACCATCCAACATAATTTCACACCGCGAACTCCCCTTGCTCCGCTCACTAAAATTGCCTTACTGTACTGTTTACTTTTAAACCCCTCCTTTTACACACTCTGCCTAACCCTTCTACCAATCCTCTCAAACTTTCGTCAGATTAGCCACAAAACCAAATCATC
>JABUQX010045903.1:20000-25000 GCA_015478945.1 Trachelipus rathkii
AATTTAGAAAGAATCAATTATTTTAGTGTGGTTGTGCTGGACAGTACAAAAACAGGTTTAACTTTTTGAATATTTACTTTCATAAGAATGATTTTAATGTTGACTGTGAATGGCATTTCTTTGTCACTTCACATGGTAAAAGTCCTTGTGATTGTATTGGGGTGTTGTAAAAAGAACAGTTGCAAAAGCTATCCTTCAACGTCCATTTCATGAGCAAATAATAACCCCTCTAAAGATGCTTGAATTTTGTAAAGGAAATTTTCAAGAAGTGAAATTTTTTTACACAAGTAAGACCGAAATTGAGAAGAATGAAAAGTTTTTAGCTTCTAGATTCCAAAATGCAGTTCCTATAGTAGGAACACAGAAGATTCACAAGATTTTACCTTTGGACAATGGAAAAATGAAAGTTTTTGAAACCTCAAATACAGAACAGGGTGAAGAAAAGAAAATCCTAAAGAGTTTCTAAAATGAGAGCATAAACATTTTTGAAAAACCAAATTGTGGACAATATGTGATTTGTCAAAATAATAACAAAAAATGGATAGGGATTGTTGAAAGCTATGATATCGAATTTGATGATTTTAAAATTAACTTTTTACATCCCAGTGGAATTAGTGAATTTTACTCTTATCCCCTAATTTCTGATATTTGTAATGTTGAAGCAAAAGATATTATAAAAATATTAGATACACCTTCACTAAATGCAGGAACTAATAGAATTCAATATCAATTTTCAAAGAAAGACCTTGAAGGCATGTGTTGATTTATTATTATTCGTTACCAGGCTTCACTTCCCATTATACTCATCTACTATATATGGAGTTTTATATAACTATAAGGGATAAAGACAGAAAAAAATAGAGCCTGTGGAAAGAAAGCCGGATTTACCTACTTTTTCTATGAATTATTTTTTTTGATATCTATGTAGGTACCCTAACTCATTTATAATATTGTTAAGTATTCTTGTAAGTAGTTTTAAAACCTGCTAACATACTTCTGGCATTAACTTTGGCAATAGAGAAAAAATATTTAATAAATTGAACAATTTATTACTAAATTTTTGAATTTTAACTTTTTAATTAATAAGAAATTATAATGCAATTTATACATACCCACCTTATTAAAAGAATTGTTTTACATAATAAATGATTGATACCCATTGTTTTTTTTTATTTCCTGGATAATTAGTTTCAAAGAAAAAATTTGGCTTTCAATGTACTGGTGGGGGTAATGGGGGGGGGATAAAAACTTTAAAATTGTGTAAAATTTTTTAGTGGAAATATTTTTTTAAAACAAGGCTACCATTAAATTCGTCTTCTTTCTGATTCCAACGATATATAATACTATCAATTTTACTATTATATTGGGGGAGATATAAGTGTTTTTTGAATGGGGGTGAAGCCCCTCCCAAAGAAATGCAACCCCCTATAACTCAAAAACTGTTGGTTGCAGAGATCTAAAATTTGATTTATGGAGTCATGCTCCCAAAAGAACTATGTACAAATTTTTATCAAAATCGGAGATGAGGGTGCAAAATTATCCTTAACTGTGGTGATTTGTCAGAGAATGACTCAACACCTCTTAGGTAATACTGTAGACAGCGACCCACACATTTTGAGACCAAAAATTTTGTAAGTTCAAAAAAATTTCTAAGTTCAGAAAAGTTAAGTTAAGTTAGATTTTTTTTAAAAATTGTTTAGTGGTAAGCTTTTGGCATAATTCCAGAAGCTTGCCACTAAAGAATTTTCTTAAAAAACTTAACTTAACTTAACTTTTCTGAACTTAGAAATTTTTTTGAACATAGAAAATTTTTGGTCTCAAAATGTGTGGGTCGCTGTCTACAGTATTACCCACCTCTTATACATAACAGATACACAAACACACACACACATAACTGAAAATTATTTAAGAAACCAACAGCCAAACAATATACTAAACGAACATCCACCAGAAATTGTATCTGAATTCAACTCTCTTCCTGCAACAGTCCAATTATCTTTGGCCAAACTAAGGTGTGGCCACCACCCAAACTTGCAATACTACAAATACAGGTTTAAACTTAACCAGACCACTTCAAATATCTGTGCAAAATGCAACCATGCCCCTGAGACTGTGTCTCACTTCATCCTAAAGTGTCCAGCTACCCATCATCCCAGATCAATCTGGGACATCACAAATTTAAGCGATCTTTGGAAGGAGGAGCCCTCTTGCGGTGCTGGAGTTGGGTATCTTAGGGCAAGGTTATGAGCCAGAGGGTGAGAAGTAAAAAAAAAAAGACTAAACTCTACAGTTTAATACATAACTATATATACTAGATATTTATATATTAATATATATTTGTATTTATATTATATATATATAGTATTATATATATATATATATAGAGAGATGGGCATCGTTACATGAAATTGGTTAGCGTTACCGTTACTCGTTACTTGAGAGAAAAGGGGTAGCGTTACCGTTACATCGTTACATTTTAAAATTATTTGAAGCGTTACCGTTACTCGTTACATGTAACGCCGTTACATGTAACGCGTTACTTTCGCTCAGTTTCGGGCTTAATTAATAGTTTACAGTTTTGGTACATGATCATATACATATTTACTGCTGAAGTTTAAATCATTGGATTATCTAACAGGTTTTTTTAAACATTTATTCAAAATTTGCAATTTTACATATTACTTATCATTGACCAATAATAGAATATACATTTTTAAATTTTTTTATCTATTTTAAGTTTCATTATGTAAAGTTAGTGCAATAAATAATATACATTTATGGAATTTAGTGAAACAATATTATCCATATTTAAAATTTTTTATAATTTATTTTATTAATAAGCGTAGAAGATTATCTCAATTGTACGTCACTTTGAACCCTAGCTATAGCCCATCTTCTTTCAACATTGTTTGATATTATTGGTATGTAAAGTATTAAGAATGTAGATATTATTAATATTAATAATGATATATAGATAATAATAAAAAATATGGCAGTAATGACTGTATTGTAAAGTAGGTAATTATACTAATAATATAGTAATAAATGATCATTTAGACCATCTTAATCCACTTATTAATAAATGATAATAATTTTCTGTAACCATATAGAGCATAAATAAAATTAAAAAAGAAAGACATAAAGATTTTATTTATAGCAACTTAATTAATAACATTACCAAATATGAAGAATATATCTTTAGAATGACTAGCCTCTGAACATCATTATCAGATAGCTGGATCTCTTGGGAGAGTGAATGTGACCCGCAAATCTGAAACCTTTCTACAGGGGCCGGTGAAGGTAGTGGAGTATTGTAGTGCAAAAAAGACGTTTTTAACACAGGGATACCTATTAAGTGGCACTCTAGGGATCTGTCGTTATCACAGTAAGGAATTAAAGCACTTATTTCTAGTCATCTTTATTTATTGATGCTGCGTGATGTAGATGACCAAACATCTAGTATTCAAAAAGTCATCTGCAACTGCTACCTCCAGCCAAATGCCATTACTTCGTATATGCTCTTGAGACTGTATTTGCTTGAACCTTAATTTCTGACCAGCCACGATTAACATTTCCTGATTACTTTTTTCCTATTTCGATCTGTTTTATTCGGGTTATATGGCGATGTAGGAACCGACCGGGGGCCCCCGGCCCCGGCCGCCGGCCAAAATCAGGAAAAAACCGGGGGTTTTCTTACGGGTTAACTGTAAATTTACACTAAATAATAAGGAGGGTGAATCAAACAAAATAAATAAGTATTTTTAATTCTTATTACTCCCTTTGCTAAAAATTGATGACAAAATATATAAACATACCCTAAATATAATCAATTTTTTTTTCGTATTTACTAGTGATTTTCAATTAAAATTGAGGCCCAAATTATAATTTTTTCAGATTTCTTAACATTAAAAATATTCGAAATCTTAGCATATAATCACACGAATGTCGGAGAAGAAATAAATATAATGGTTTAAAATAATTTAATGTTTATATTTATTTAAAGTAAATATCTTCAAGAAAATCAAATATTTTCCGAAATCTTTTTTCAAAATTATTTATTTAAATTGAGTTATTATAATATATATTATATATATATATATATAATATATAATATATAATATATTATTATATTATATTATATATATAATATTTATATATATATATATATATATATATTATATTATACATATATATATATATATATACTTTTAGGAGAGGAAGGCCTTGGATTCTTTTTTAGTATTGTTTTTGCTTTACTGTCACTTCATTTTATTTCTAAATGTACACAAATTACAAACATTGTTAACCTCTTTTTTAATGAAATAAATTTAAAAAGGAAAGCTAATTTTCGTCCCGACACGCGAGGACCTCTTTCCAGGCTAAGGGAAAACTGGATTTCTATTCATTGATCTTTCATCAGTTCAAGTGTTGTTTCAGTTGGATTCTGCTATTTTTCATTCATGGTGTTGTTACAACGTTGAATATCTTTAGATGTATTTCAGATCTTCATTTTGTATAAAATCTATCTTAACTTTCACCTGGATGCTTATTGTAGTTAGTTACTATTTAATCGCAAAAGCGGATTTCCATGATTTTTGCGAATTGGTTCGTGTTGTATGATATTTCTTCTTGATCATCTTTATATGTTTGATATTGATAGAGTGGCCTGTGTTACGCCTGTGGCTTGTTAAAGCTGAATTTATGCTGTCCTTGTGCAGGTCATCTGGTATTGTTGATTATTTTCTTCTTTGCAAATCTATGGTTTCACGCTATATATGTTTTATTGCAAAGTATTGCAGGGGATGTGAAATATATACAGCTTTGGGGGGAGATTTTTCTTTTCGTTTTGGGGGTTGAGAATGTTTTTTAAGGTAATGTTATTTGATGGAATGAGGGTAATATTTTTGGTAATATTTGTTTTAACGAATAAAATGGTAATTGAGAATTGGTAAAAAGGGGGTGTTGCTATTTTTCGGGGGAAGGTGCTATAGTACCTCTTT
>JABUQX010045904.1:0-10000 GCA_015478945.1 Trachelipus rathkii
ACTACTTTTACCTGCAGACTCCCTTACTTTATTATACTCTATAATATATCCCATTCACTTTCCTTACCTTGAGCTATCTCCTTCATCTCTCTGAACCCCTACTCACTTACCCCTTAGGTATCTTTTTTTCTTATATTTGCATATTCCTCTTTCAGTTTTGCTTCCACCTTTTCTTCCCTTTTATCCGTTCACTCTTATCACCGCTAGCTCTATATCAGCTTGCTCTTACTTTACTCTTATTCTTCTCTCGCACCCTCGTTTCCTCATATTAACCATAACTCCCCACGGGTCCCACCTACTTCTGCCTAGGACCTCGACCTAAGTCCTTACCATCACTCCCCAAGCTTTATTGTATCGTCTTCTCCCCATTTCCCTACACTTCTCGCTCCTCGCCATCTCGCTCAATCCTTCTTCTCCCAAATATTCTCTCATAACTCTTTTCCTCCGCCCTTGTTCCACGTTGCCCACCTCTACCCCTTTCCAACCATACACGAACATACATCCTCCTCTCTTCCTTATCCTTTCTTCCCCTCTTTTCCCCTGCCCACCTCTCTTCCCGTCTCCACTAACCCCACTCTCGCCTTACTAATCGTGGGCCCCCTCTTCTTTACCTTTTTCCTGGTTACCCCTCTTGGCCCCTATCTCTTCTTTCTCCCCTCATCTTACACTCAGTGACTACAGGCGCTCACCTATCCCCATTTTTAACACTTCCACCTTCCCATCTCTCCATATATATTTATTATTATTATTATTTATTATATACTATATTATTATTATTTATCTATATAATATAATATATATTACTATATCCTATATAATATATATATACTATACTATACTTATATACTATATATATACATATATATATTTACTTACTATATATATATTATATCTATATATATACTATATTATATATATATATCACTATATATATATATTATATATATATATAATCTATATATATATTATATATTATATATTATATACTTCATATATAATATTATTATATATATATATTATATTATACTATAATGTAATATATTATACTATATATATATATATATATGTTATATATATACTATATATATATCATATATATATATATATATATATATTATTTGTTTTATATATATATATATATATATACTACATATATATATATATTACTTACTATACTATATATTATATAATATATATTACTATATAAATATTATTATCATATATTATATACTAATATATATAATCTATATTATATTATTATCTATTTATATATATAAATTCACCACCTCACACAGCTTCCACTTGGTTCGTTCTTCATTAACTATCTTATGGGAGTTCATTCGTAGTTACCCACTTCATTCACCTTATATCTCAACTTCCATGCCTATAGAAGTTCCTCTATCATAAATTCTCACACTAATTCTCCACGTCTAGTTTTAGTGGACCCCTTTCTACCACTAATCTCTATCCTTTCATTCTTTACTTCTCTATTCCTTTTGTCACTTCAATGTTGTTTTCTTATATTGTCACCTTTGCTCCCTTTCTTAACTCTCTATATATATATATACTTTATTTCTATTGACTTGCACTTTTGTATTTCTCATCATCACGTCCTTTCTTGAGAACATTCCCTCATCCCTCACATTTAGTTGAGCTGCAACACTCAATCTCACTTGAAGCCTCTCCTTCATTATAAACTACCCGCCTCTCCTCCTTAGTCTATTCGCTACCGTCTGACTCTCTATGCCATAACAATCATTTCACATTCACTGCTGGACCCCATTTAAATTATGTGAAACTTCTTTTTGTACTTAGGGCGGGAACTGAATCGAGGTTACAGCTCAGGTTTGACCTCTATTTCTCACTTCACATGTTAACATCTCCTTATTTATTTCACACTACGATTCTTTTGAAACAACAGAATATTATCTGCTATGTCTCTTAAAAATTTTCACAATACTTAATATCTATTTTATATTCTCAACTTTTAGTTCTAAATCATTAATACTTCAGCTGATCTAAGGCAAGATTGTCAGGTGTTTTTCTTTCTCCTTCTCAAGTATCACAGGGTTCGTCTAATTATACTCTCTCCTGCTTTAGGATCTTTTCTCTACTACTATAACCAATTACCTCGGTACTTCTTTGCAGTTTCCCTCACTCATTTCGTATTGAGTACTGTTGGTACTTAATTTACTCGAAACGGAATGGTCTCTATAATTTTGTCGGTAAAGTCGTGCCTACCCATCAAGCTTACATATATTAGATATATATCTACCATACGTAGACTATGCGTTAGGCATACTCTCTCTATCATCTTCTAAAAATCTACTTCATTTATTACTATATCTACTTATTATATCTCTTCATCTATATATACTCTTATCTTTATATCTTACTATATATTACTTCATCTATCTTATATTAATATTGAGTTGCTCCGAGCTCTACTCTCTCTTTCTTCTATCTATATATATTTATCATGAACATTACTATTAGTATTTGCCAATTGGATTTACAGGATCGAAAATCCTTTTTCTACTGTATCTCATCGAGTGACTTATTGATAATCTCATGAAAGCATGTGTCGACTTAAACGTTTGCATTTTTGTGGTACTCCTTATGCATATATTTTACAATAATTTTCTTTTTCTCACTAATTTTTCTCTCATTTCTGCATTTATTCACACATAATGTAACTTTTTCAATCTATCCTCGGATCTTCTCGCGTTACATACTTCCCTGTCAGTAGTATTATTTGGTATACTGTAGATTGACGTAATAAGGAACACTCTTTTCCTCTTTCTGATTTCTGCTTACTCTATATTTCTTTGAAAATTAATACTATAATTACTAAATATGTAGCTCTTACTTTATATAATAATATCATATTAATTTTTATCTTTATTTATATTCTGTACATATTTGTTTTTTGAGATTTATACTTATTACTATTATATTATTATTCTCTGGGTTTTTAGAGTTGTCTCAAACCTTTACCTCTATCCATATTACTGATATTACTATTCTTTACTATTATTTTATTACTATTACTTTCTATTTACTATTACTTTACTTCATTACTATTACTTTACTATTTCATATATTACTATTATATCTATATTCTATTATTAAATTACATGGTTTATATTATCTTATATTTATATATTTCATCTTATTATCTTTCATCTTATTTACCTATCTATTTTGTTTTGCAAATGTCACATATAATATTTTCGTTCTATTTCTACTTACCTTATCTTTTATGATCTATTTTATTTACAGTTATTCTCCTATATTGCACGCTTACTGTTTATAGGTTATGGTATCCAGCGTCTATTGCGGTGCGTCTTCCTGTTCATACCTATAATATCCTTATTTCACCCTATTATGCGTGCTGCTTTCTTCTACTTAATCTATCCTCTATATTCCATCTATATATACTACTTACCTTCTTTTAATAATTTCTATTATTATATTTTTATTCATTTCATATATTATACTCGTATATTAAAAACGTAAGATATTTAAATTACTTTTTTTTAATATCTCTCTATATATATATACTACCTTCTTTATTAATCTATATCATTATATGCCACCTTTGTTACCTACCTATTGTGATTCTTGTTTACTGAGCCCCGTGCCTCCTTTGAGCGTATTAGGTTGCATTTGAGATACTATACCTAAGTGCAACTCGTTCTGGATTCGTTTATTATGCTATTGACCTACTGACCGGGTACCTATACTACGTATCTCTGAGGTTTCAGGTTTGTAATTGCTTCTAGCCTGCTTACCCTTACTAGGTCTAGGTTTGGAGTACTCGTTACGTTTCATATTTTATTCTTTAGTTTCTCTCACTAGTGTGGTTGGGTAGCCCACTATGAGTCACTTTATTAATTATATCTGTTATTATATTCATATAACTACTATCTAATACTATTATCCTATATCTTATAACTATTATATTAATATATATACTATATTCTCTATATCTATCATCTTATCCTTATTCTCTGATCATTGTGTATTATATATTTAATCATTATATATTTCATTATACTATCTTTATCATACAGTCATAATACTACACGCATTCTTTTTTGACCCGGTCATGGCACGCGTCACTGCTCTCTCACAAGCTCTCCGCTTCCGTTTGGAGCTAGTCTCCTTTCCTCTTCTTCTATTCTTCCTTGCGGCTTAATCTTTAATTTACTGTGATCACGTTTCTTTCTTATTCATAATCGCTTCAACTTCTACTCTTCGTGTGTATTCTCTGTCTTGCCTTATCGGGGCGACTTCTTCTTCCTTTTCTGTCCATTGAGTGGTGTTCCCCAGGGGTTCTGTCTTATTCTCCTACCTTATTAATGTGAGCTATTCTCTATTAAATCTAGTCATTCTTCTCGTTCTTCTACCATCTCATCTAACTCTATCACTATAAATCCACTCTCAATATGCCTACTGATAATTGACTCTCCGTAAATCTCCCCTCTTTTCATAATTTCCTCCGTATCTTTCAATCGTTCAGTTATGTTTCGATGTTAGTGTCTGGACTTCCTTTGAGTGCGCGCTTGTGGCAAGGTTAGCTGTCTCGGTCTACGGCAAGTTGGTTTTGCTGCCGCACTGGCTCGCTCTCGTAGCTTTAGAACAGTCTGCTTTTTTTCCAGGTAGCTCTTCCATCTCCTCTCTAGTAATGTCATCGTGATTATATAGATAATTCTCCTCGGGTGTAATCTGGTCGCTGTATTCCGTACATATCATATACCGTGTGAACTCTTTTTATCAATTTCATAATCTTTACAAACGCTATACCTTATTAACATAATATCTTATATTCCTTTCCCCCTCTCTAATGCTACTCATATCCGTAGGCCGTGTCGATTGTTTTTCCTCACTATGCGTGTTCGGCCCAATTATCTACTCTTTTCGAACGGTTCTCTCGTCTTCCTGTTGACATATTAATTTATATATCATACATACCATCTCCTTACTACCTTTAGTGCTCTTACATTATTTTAAACATCAATATATCTGTCTCACTCTTTGGAAACCTCAGCATCTAAGCAATTTTCTGTGTTAGTCCCTAGGCGTTACCGGTCACTTTCTATAATAGAATAGCGTTGTTGTGGTATCGTTCTGCTTTTCCAAGTGTGAGCTTATAGCCGCGCTTGTATTTTTAAACGCATTATCACTTGACTCTTTTTCCTTCCTTGCGACGAGTAACTCTGTGTTAAGCTTGCTCCTTTTTTTCTCCTCGTCGCAGTTTGTATCGATCTTAGGCGGTCCTCACTATCGTCGCGAGCACGTCGCCTTCTACTTTGAGCTTTACTCGGTTCCTTGGAGTGCTATACTTCGTTCCAGGAGGGTTGGGTAACGGGTTTCAACTTAGGTGAATTTCCGTTTGGTTCTCGACTTACCTTTCAGGCCGTTTGGCTTGGATTAGGTCACGTTCTTCGAAGTCATTTCATTACAGGCTTAGATGAAAGACTTAGTAAACTTCGCCTTGGTATTTTACTATTTCGCGTAGTTCCACATTATTGAGCGTCCTGCTAATTCTTCTGCGGCGTCTGATTGTTCGTTTTGCGTGTTGTCTGCTATCTCGCTATTCATTGCCCTCCCCTTTATCTCGGATAGTGTACCTCCCTTCTCTGTTGCTGGTTCCCCCATCCTCATCCTTTCTCGGTAGTCGGCTACGGGCTCGAGGAGCGTTTTCGCACCTCGCTGTGTTTTGCCCGCCTCCCTTTACCAGCACGCCAACTCTTATCTCTTCTTGCCAGCCAAGGGGGTGCTGCTGGTTTGGCCACATCGTTTAGGTTTTTGTGTTGATGTTAGCAAACTCCAGACTAGTTTCGCTGCGGTGCCGTCCTCTTTCCCTGCCACCTCCCTCTGTTCTGGTGAATTCTTCCTTCCATCTTCCTGTGTTTCCTACTCATTTAATCTCCCTCTCACTTTTAAAGCCCGCGTCTGTGCTCATCTGCGCTATTTGCGTTAGTTGAAATTTTGTCGAGTGTAACACCCCCTCCTTGAATAGGACTTTCCCCGATGAGCGGTTGGTTGATAACTGTAAAAAAAAAAAAAAAATAAAAAATATATACAATATATAACAATATATTTCAACTTGAATATTATTATTTTCATTGTCTTTTTTTGAAAAAACGAACTTCGGCCTTGTCTTCTATAAATGTTTCACCTATATTTATTAATTAGTTTTCAATTAAAAGGCTGAAGCAGATGGTCAGGTGGTTCTCTTCACACCCGGGTCGTATTACGCTCTTGGTCTTTCTCCAAAACAAATACCATTCTTTCTACTACGCATGAGTACTGTTGGATTGAAGGATGGCTCTTATATAAAGGTGTAACATAAGCTTACATACTTATATAGTATATATAATATACTATATATTATATATTATAATATAAGATATTATATATATACTTCACTATATATTATATATATATATATATAATATATATATATATATCTATAACTTATACATTTATTAAATTATATTATATATATATATGTATAATTGTATATATATATATATATTTTATATCTTAATATATCACTTACTATATATATATATATAATATATACATATATACTATATACATATATATATATATATGAGTATCAGTTTATATAATATACTATATATAGTTATATACTTACTACTGAAAGAGAAACATTTCTTTCTAACTACATTATTCGTAAAAATTGGCCATGGATTAAGGAGAAACCCTTTTCCTGTAATATGAGACTAAAAAAAATGATTCGTGACTCATTCATCAAACTCCACTTTAAATAATTTTCCAATTTTTCCATTGTATTCTAATTACACATAATGTATTTTTTCAATCTATCTCGGATCGTCCGCGTAATACTCCGTCAGCTATATTGTAATTCTCTCGATTGAGTCAAGCAAGGCTAACATTTCTTTCTGATTGTTACTTTTGAAAACTATATAATTAGAACCGTTAATAAACTTATATACTATATATATATATATCTATAATATTAATATTTATAAATTAATTATATATATTAGTATGCTATTATATAGTATATATATACTATACTATATATCATACATGCCTCAGCCTTACTATTTAATACATATCTATATAATAACATATATATTATATATATATACGCAAAAATTATATATTATATTACTATATATATATATAATATATCTATATAATATATATTATTTATTATATATAATATAACCCCTATATATACCCAATATAGGTTTAAATATACTAATTATCTACTATCTACTATATATATATTACTATATATACTATTATATATTATATATGATCCTTATAGTATTATAAATCATATTATATATTAGTACAATATATATATACCTATAATATCATATATATATGCACTATAATTGATACTATATACTAATTATATATATATATATTATTTATATATATCATAAATATATATAATATATATATATAATATATATTATAATATACTTTATATTTTATATATAATAATATTCATATATATAATTACATATATCTTATTATATAATATACTATATAATACTATATAATATTATATAACTATATATAATCTATATATATATTATATTTATATATATATATACCATATATATTACTTGAATATTATTATTTCTAATGTTCTCCCTATAAGGCTAAATGTAATATATGGTTGTTATCTCCTTCAATGAATAAGTCTTTTTGATTTTGACCAATGCTTATTTTTATTGATATATAAGAATGTTTTTCTGAGATAAAGGTGGCTATTTATCTATCATAAACATGCCTTTTTACGATTGAAGTGGCTAAATGGGAAGCCCTCTCTCTTAAAATTATAGTCAAAATAATCTGTGGTCAAATTTAGCAATATATATAATAATATATTATACTATAATTATATATATATATATATATATTATATATATACTATATGCAAATTTATATATTCAAAAAACCTAGTATATATACATATGTGAATATAAAACTATATTATATATATACATCTATTTATATATATTAACTAATTACTATCTATCTACTTCACTTTTATATATATATATATATATATATATATGTATATGTATATATATTATATAATTATATTTATAATATATATATATATATATATATATATTATATATAATATATATAAACTCATATAATACTATATATATAATATATATATATATATATATATTATATATATATTATACTATATATATATATATATATAATACTATATATTTTAATTATAACAATTACTCTCATAGATATATATATTATACTATATATATATATATATATAATATATATATATATATATATACTATAATATTATATATATATATATATATATATATAATTATACTATATATATATATCTATATATATATACTATATATAGTATATATATATATATATACTATTTATATATATATACTATATATTATATATATATATATCATATACATATATAATACTTATATATATATATAATATCTATATAATATATATATATATAATATATATATAAATATTATATACATATCTATATATTATATTCACTATATATATATATACTAATATAACACTTATATACTATATTATATATATATATATATATATACTATTATATATACAGTATATATTATATATATATACTATAATATATATAACTATATATATATCTATAATATTATACTATTATATATATAATATATATAATATACTATATATGTATCTGTATATATATATATAATATATATACTTATATAATATACTATATATATACTATATGTATATAGAATTCTATCTTCATATAAATATACTACGTAAAAGCATAACGATATTATTTATTCCTCGTATATACATTTTCCAATGAAAAATTCACTACATTGCTTAGATTATACGAAGCACCCAGGCAAAACAGGATCGAATTATCTTTTAGAATTGATAGTTCTTCATTATTTTTGTAAAAGAACATCGTGTGAAAGTGAAAACACTTTATCTATATATATTTATAAATATATATATAGTATTATTATTATATTATCTAATATTCTATATCATACTCTATATATATATATATATTTAATCTATCTTTATTAGTTTTCAAAACCTCTTAAAAAAAATATAAATAGATAAAATATATTAATATATAATATATATATATACAATCTATATATATATACATATATATATATTATATTAAAAATATATAACTGCTATAAATATTTAT
The DNA here is from genome assembly GCA_015478945.1 of Trachelipus rathkii. Taxonomy (NCBI): domain Eukaryota; kingdom Metazoa; phylum Arthropoda; class Malacostraca; order Isopoda; family Trachelipodidae; genus Trachelipus; species Trachelipus rathkii. Next base: position 9,260 of record JABUQX010045904.1, read on the forward strand.
AGTCTATTGGCTATAGATATAGAAATTGAAGATTTACATCTCATTTTTAAAAATATATATATACTCTTATATATATTATATATTATATATACTATATGTTATATATATATATATATATATCGTATACTACTATATATATACTATATATAATAGAGAGACGAGAGAGAGAGAAAAATGAGAGGAGAGAGAGAGAACAGAGAGAAAACAGAGAGAGAGAAAGCGAGAAAGAGAAAGAGAAGGAAAGAGAAAAGAGAAAGAGAGAGGAGAGAGAGAGAGACGAGAGAGGCAGAGAGAGAGAGAGAGAGAGAGAGAGAGAGAGAGAGAGACGAGGAGAGAGAGAGAGAGAGACGACCGAGAAAGATGAAAGAGAAAGAGAAGAGAGTAGAAGAGCGCAGAGCGGACGAGAGAAGAGATGAGAGAGATGAGGAGAGAGATCGATGCAGATGAGAGACCGAAGAGAGATGCAGAGATCGTGTCAGAGAGAGTAGAAGAATGGAGAGAGAAGAGAGGTTGTCTTTCCTCTCTCACTCCGTCTTGTCTCTGTACTCTGCATCTGTCTGGGAAAATAATCATTTCTGCTCTCTTTACATCTCTCTTCTCTCGACTCATCTTCTTTCTTTCTCGTACTGCAAATAAATTCTTCTAAAAAATATTTTGTTCACAGCTTTTACATAAATCCTTTTATTACCATCCTCTCTCCTTCTCCCCTCCTCTCTCTTCTCTCTCTTCTCCCTTACATCA